>QRDG01001630.1:0-65005 GCA_012064385.1 Puccinellia tenuiflora
AGGGTCGCGCGCCTCTGGGCGGCGCGGCGAGCAGGGATCGCGGCTTCTCGTCGGCGGCGTGGCAAGCAGGACGGGCGCGGCCTCCCGGCGGCGTGCGCGGCGAGCAAGGGTTGCGGCCTCCCGACGGTACGGCGAGCTTGTGGCCAGCGGCGAGAGTCTGCCCAGTACGGGGTGAGGGCAAGGTGAACCTTCAGGGGGCTGTGTTTCCTAAATTAATAATAGTTCCCGGTTAAGCTAAATAGGAACCTCTAAGGTAGGTTCCTGTTTAGTCCTGCCCTATATATATATATATATATATATATATATATATATATATATATATATATATATATATATATATATATATATATATATATATATATATATATATATATATATAGTCTTATTCTTATTTACGTCAATATGAAGTCATGAACAAAAGAATCGAGGCAAGACGGATGATGAGTGAGATCCCTCCTCGACACGCCTGGAGGAGGCCAACTTGGCGACGGTAAGTTCGATAGGCTCGGGCCACCTCTCATGAGCTTCTAGACCTCCAATTTCTATTTTTGCAAAATATTTTCCTAGCGAAACTCTGGCGGGTTTGAGATCCATAAGGTTTGTGAAAGTTTAAGATACGAGAAAACATGGATTTCCTTTCTTCCTAGAGTTATAAGAAAAATGAAGGGATTTGGTGGGAAATCCAAATGATGGTAACTCATGATATGGTGCAATATACGAGATATTAATGTAATATATCTATACCTAATAATAAAAGCAATAAGGTTTCTTTGGTTCGTCCGTCCGTTTTTTACCGTTTTGCCCTCCCACCAAATCTATACCTACTTTAATAATAAAGGAAGTAAGATTTCTTCCTCCCACTTTTCGTACGTTTTTTGGTTCGTCCCGCAATACGTTTTCGTCCGTTCATTATTACGTCTTCGCTGAACTTTTGTCCGTAGCTGCATCGACCCTCCCTCTCGATAAAAAACGAAGCTTCCTATGGCAACGGACTCCTCATCCGAGCGAGGTACGAGGTCACGTACGTGAAGAGGATACTTGTTCGCCCGAGTCATGGTTTGAGCCGTTTTGGTGCATCTATAAAAACAGGCACAAGCTCACGCCGTAGCGGTGCAGACCTTGAGGATATCGACGGGGACGAAGGCAACTTCGGTGCCGCAGCCAGTAGAGCTCGTAATATCAGGCGCCCGGGTCCGGGCAAATCGCACGCTGCTCCGATGGCGGACTGACCACGCGGACCGCGGACTCGGCAGCCGGAACCGGTGGAGCGTGAAGACGTCTCGGAAGTCTGATCGGTCCTGGGTGGGGATCTCCCTTGCCGTCACGTGCCGTGGGGATGCATTGAGATTGCTGTGGTGATGGCCGGCCGGAAGCATGTTGACAGTGGAGAAGATGGTGGCGCAGGTCAAGGGCATGCCTCGGCGACGCCTGCTCCGCATCTTTCCACACTGCCGCCCGAATCGCTGACCTCAGAAGAGAGAGAGAGAGAGAGCATGTTCTGGTTCTTCGACGCTGATATGTGCACCGAGATTGACAAGAGCAACTGTTCTACGCTCAACCGCGACATTGAAGATTACGGCCTGCGTGCCTGGCACGACGACGTCTACAGGTCCGGGTGCCCTACTCAAATCAGTCATTCAGTCTGTCGCTAACTTGTTTACTTCATACATCGTCCAGCTGGGTGACATCCATCCTGTACTAGGAGGCATCCGTCTCGACGTGAACTTTCCTATCTTTGGATACAGCAGGGACGAGCTCAGGAAGAAACTCGAGCTTTCCTATCTTTGGAAGTTGGATACAGCTGAGCAAGCTAGCGCACGGTGTAAGATACAGTCATTGTACTTTCTTCCGTTTTTTATATATATACATCCAATCACTCGATGCCAGACATATATAAGCTCGTGCAGCTCGACCTAAGAAATCATTACTTAGATTATATGTTAATTGTTGCGTCATGTCTTCCTACTTACAAAGAGCTAACTATTATTGCACAAACTGTGGTCGTTACAACTGCAGGGTTGGGATTTCTTTCTCCTTTATCCAAGCGGAAATACGAGATGAGCATAAAAAACAATAACAAATGAGGCGAGGATGGCACGAGAAGGAGGACATAGCGGGACGGCAAGGACGCAGAGCTTGCGCACTTATCCCCAACTCGAAGTAGGGTAGGAGGGCGGCATTGGATGGCATAAGGAGGACAACGATAACACGAATATAACAGCGTCGAACTAAAAAGTATCAACCATTGCAAGCATATTTGCTATAATTACAAAGATTGAGTCATATAAAAAAAGTCTAGAATAGTAAATAAAATAAAAATTAATTATAAAAAGGGTAGATCAAATAAAATTTAAGATTGAATAATAGTAGATCAAATAAAACTTATTTCAAATTATTAAAGACTGTGTACTTTTAATCCGTTGTATGAATCGCGTATGTAGATAGTTGTGTTGTATCAGTTTGGTAGTTAAATCAATAAATACAAATTGGTAGTTAAATCAATAAATACAAATTGATGTAATTGGAGAGTGAGAATTGGAGAGTCGGTCGGAATGTCGGTGCAAGTTGAAGAAGCGGACTTTTAAGGAGCTCTCCAAATGACGCTTTTGTTGAACTTCACAACCAATCATGCTCTATTGGAAGAGAAAGTGGAAAACATGTGAGTTGTGGCTAGGGTTAGAGGGGTCGGTGATTTTAGGGAGAAATGTGGGTTGTGACATATCTTTCATGTAAAAGTTGAATCTCTTTTCTCCGTTGCAACGCACGGGCATGTTTGCTAGTACACTACAAAAGTTTGTAGATACGTTTCCAACGTATCACCTTTCGAGCTCTGTTTCTCCAACAACCCTGTCAACATTCGATTCCATCATATCACTTGAAGGTGGAATCCACATAGAGCTACGTATATGCTTGATAGTTTCTAGATTAGTTGTAGGTTTTTTCTTCTGAAGGCTCTAGATCGACCAGGTAGTTTTGAATGAAGAGGTGGGTAGATAAAGAAATCTAGAACTCCTCTTCATGGATCTTCTTTCTCCATGTTGTAAATATTGCCGAGATGGTCACACCAACTCTAACGAGACCCGTACAAGATAATGGTTTCATCACTGAAAAATACTTGGCGCTAGGTTATGTTGTGGCCCACATATGTTCTACAGTCTATTCAACTACTAAAACAGACACACACACACACAATGAGGCATATAGCACTCAATTAATGAGTGGCGCCAGGAGTCCTTAGCCCTACACAACAAACATCAACTGTTATTCGCAGTCATGTTCCTATTTTGTAAGAGAAAGCCCTGAGGGAACCGTCACCTTCCACATCAAATCCAACACTTAATATCTAGTTGTTTGAGCTAAACTGGATGATTAGTAATTACTACTGTATATATTTAGTAATAACAATTGCAGTGAGAATCTTTACCTTGATTATCCTCGAAAAAAACTCAAACGATATGACTTATAATGCCTCGTGGAGTTGTTTGTGTTGACACTCATTTTTGGCCGACTGCGACTTGTGTAGGTGGATTCTAGAGTTGGATTGAATTCTGGTGGATGCGCTCAAGTTGAAGCCGGATGAAGAGGAAGCTGGACGTGAAGTACGTAGCAACTAGAGATGACGAAGGTGGCGAAACCAAGAAGATTAGAAGAGGCAAGTCTCGCCAAGTTCCAGCTGGCACACTCTAGAGCAGGCCAGATGCGAGAGTTGGCTCCTGGCTAAACGACCCAAAGAGTTCGTACAGACTTGAGTGAGGTGACTCTACCGACTCGACTAGGAAACGAGCCCAAGTGCGAAGTCCCAAGCCAATCCGTAGGGCCTGGGTTAGGCAAGAAGGCAAAGGAAATGAACAAATCTAGTATGATCAAGGCCACACCAATCTGAATGCAAAGGTAAGGAAGTCGCCTCCAATATGGAAGGGTACTCGACCCGTTCTAGGGCGAGTCGGACGCTTGGAGTTTGAGTCCCGTACAAAGCCGTAGGACACCTTCCTAGTTTGGAATAGCATAGGAGTTCGACGCAGACTATGTAATGCGTGGACCGTGACTAGCACGGAAAGATCATCGGACCTATATAAATACGGGTGATGGGTGATTGTAACCTAAGAACAGAAATCAAGTAAATCGTACCTTTAAATATATACTCTATCATCTGTCCCTATCGTCCCTACTTGCGTTCAACTCGGCAACTCTGTTACCCCTTGTTCACTTGTCTGATCGACAAATAATAGGAGATAAATTCCATAAATGAACGTAAACCAAATATTTTCATTTTATTCATTTCAACAGTTGTAGACAACACCCTGGAATTTGAGAGAGCCACCTTGCTAGTATTACTCATAAAACGGGAGGAAATTACTTAAACGCCTTGTTTTTTTTTTTCACAAAGTGCGATGTGCAGTCTGCAGAGAAAATAGACGAAAACCAAAGTTTCGATCATGCTCCAGATAGATTTCTTCATAGGACGGAGTCTCATCCGAAGCTGGTACAACATCCTAAATGAGACATAACAATAAACTTTGAGGTGATGTAATAAAGATGAAAGCGAAAGTATGTATTGTCAAGGTGTTCGAGACAATTTAATCACCTGTCAGTGTCGTTTGGTCGTTTAGGCTCGACCAGTAAGGAAACGTCGACGAGCCACCCTCTGCTTAGACGTCGGCCTTTCTGGAAACGACGAAGGAAGTGTTCGTTGTCTGTATATATGAATATAGATCGGTAGCACCACCCGCCATTCACATTGGCAATCGATTGGTAATACGCTATATAAACCATAGCTAGTACGTGTCTTATAGATAGTGAATATAAAAAATATAAAAAATATATTCGATTAAAGATAGTGAATATAAAAAATATATTAGACATATTAGTGATTGCTTAAATCTTATAGCACATTTCTCCCACATTTATGGGGTCTTTCAGGGTAGATAGCTACAGCCTTACAAACTACCAGGAAGCCTTCAGTTGGCATCAAAGAAAATGACCAACTACATTACATCAGCAAAATAGGTGATAAAGGCATGGAAGTACAGTGTTATCCGCACTATGGAAGAACAAAAACACACCAGTATACATATACAATTAGGAAGGCATATCCAAACCCGACAGCAGGTACAGTAGGCAGACCGAGATGCACCAATGTGACTGCTTGAGCATAGATAGTCCTCGGAGCATCGACCTTCGTTGTTGTATATTCAGTATTTAGTTTGACACCTGTAGTAATAGCCACGAATAAGAACACAAAGGGCGGATAGCATGGGCCGACTATAAAGAGAAGAAAGTTAGTTAAAAAGAATGTAGCAGCATAACTCGTAATATTAAGCTATTAATGAATCTGACTCAGTGGTGATGCAAAACTGCATTACCTAGTTTCAACTAGTAATTCCCCCCAAACCAGTCATAACGTGATATAAAAATACTCCCTCCATTACTAAATATAAGATGTTTTAGCATTTCTCTTTCCATCCGTATCTAGACATGTTTTAGTGCAAGGTCATTTGAACTTTACACTAAAACATGTCTAGATACGGATGGAAAGAGCAATGCTAAAACATCTTATATTGTGGAACGGAGGGAGTACTCCCTCCGTTCCATTTTAGATGACTTCCAAATAGATGTATCTAGATGTATTTTACCTCTAGATACATCTATTTGAGAATCATCTAATATGGAACGGAGGGAGTACAACATAGTATCAAACGGCCATGTTCCTACTTTTCCGGGGAAGCAAGAAATAAGATACTTCAGTCCATGCCAGGTAAAGATCAGAAAGTAAAACTAACAAAAATAACCATACTGGAATCTCTGCAGACTGCAAGAAGAAATCAGTAACTACTAACCGTTCCATTAAAATGAATAACAGATTGCAACGCGGACACACATGATGGACTGTTTTACCTATCTAGCAGTGGACCAACAATCTTTCAACAATACATCAATATTTGCTCAGATCATAGACAAAAACTCGAATATAAACCTCCATAATATGTGCTCCAGAGCTAACTGCATCAAGCTATAAGAGCAAGGTGGCTCCCAACTTAGTATAAACCTACATCAATTATAAAGCTTACCAACAATAGAGCCTGATCCTAAAACCAGCAGGAAGCGACAAATTGGGAACCAACAGTCACATTATTCTAAACGGCTAAACCTAATTAACCTCATATGGGAAACCCCAAACAATGGTAAGGGAACCAATAATCCTAGTGAAATTACAACAAGAAAATGGTTCTGGTAACTAATACGGAGCATATACCTTTCCCTTTTGCCTTGGTGTCTCTTCCCAGCCGAATAGAGCAGAAACCTGTCCAGGCAAAGGTTTCATCAGTTGGGCCTTGAAGGTCATCTTTTGTGCTACCATTCTCATTCAACAGACTCAATTAAAAAATGTTAAATTCTCAAGATGTTTCAAAAAAAAGTTAAATTCTCAAGTTATAAAACACACATTCCAACATAAGAAAACACAAGAGAAATTAATGAAGTAATCCATCTTCAGATGAGGACATGTAAGTGAAAGATTTTCAAGTGCAAGTATCAGCAAATGTCAGTTGGAAAGAATAGGTTCAGAAAAGATACTGACATCACCGTTGTGAGGGGATGGCACAATATCTTGAAGTTTCTTGCTGGTGGAGACATCAATAACAAAAAAAAAATGGCACCTAGCATGACCATGCTTTCCAGTTTTAGATGTAGAAACCTGAAAAGACTAAATCTAATGGAGACATGAATCAAAGAAAATTATATCAGTCTTGCTCTCACAGAAATCACAGTACCCAATACATTCAAATTGCAGGAAACGAACAAAGCAGCTAAAAGAAAGAAGAGTGGATGCAGCGGGAACTTACGGTTGCTTGCCCCCAAAATTCATTTTCTATACCTTGCAGGGGCCGGTGGAAGAACAAGCCGAGCAGGAGCAGGAAGAAGGGTTGCGCATGCTCCACCGACCTTGCCACCTGCTGGACTTCAACCCCTGGTAGGGCTAGTCGGCCCTTCCGCCTCCCCCGGTAGCCATGTCTCCATAGTCCCCACGCCGCTGGCGCCTTCCCCGTGCCAGCCCTTGGTGTGCGCTGCCCGCATCGCCGTCGGGTCCGATGATCAAATCGGTTCCTCGCCATCGGCAGCCGCGTTGGGCCTGCTGCTGTTCACCTAGGCATGAGGACGCCCAAGAAGTACTCCAGCAGCACGACGAGGGGCGCGTGGATGAGGCTGGAGGGGGAGAAGTGGGCGGTGTAGCCACCGGCGGCCGGCCATGGCAGGGGAAGGGGTGCGCCAATCGAAGTTGTGCGATGCGGCTACGGATGGCACCCGCCGGGTTCGGGGCCGGGTTTGGCATACCCATACCCGCACCCGGCCCCCCCACCCGCACCCGCCACCCGCCCCATACCCGCCGGCGGGTACAGAATTTCCCCATACCCGCCACCCGTCGGGTACCCGCGACCCGACGGGTACCCGCCAAATTTGTGCTGAACAACAAAATGACAGGTTTTGCACAATTTCAGCAACATATAACAGATTTTTTCAACAACAAACCAACAGCAATTTTAAGCAACAAATCGACAACAATATTCAGCAACAAATTGACAGCAAAATATCCAGCAACAAATTGACAACATCAATTCAACTACAAGTTCTTATCACACATTAACATCCACAAATAGTTCACCAAATCAAAAAAGTTCAGCATCCATGCAACAACAGTCCACCAAATCATACAAGTTATACATGTACAGCAACAAACACTAATGAAATATGACAAGAATCCATTGAAGAATGAAGACAAAGAAGCTCCGTTGTTGCAGCTCCATCAACCTTGAAGATCCGTTGCTCTCATAGTCTCATATGGCCGTCATGCATGAGTCCTAGTTGCAATGAAATTGACAAGCATGGTTGTTATTAAACATGGACACATGGTAAACGAAGTAGTAAGCAGTAAGGACAATGGATGGCTAGAAATAAACCTCATTCTCTTCTTGTGTGTCTTGAAGACAAGTCCAGAAGCTGCCTTCACCCATATGAGCATCTACAAGTAACAAATTTACATTATTTACTCACAAGCATAAGTAAGAACAGACATAAGAAACCAATGATAGAAAATGCATCATTTTACTCACCTTTGTACTTGTTTCTAAGCCAATTCTGATAGCACATCAACACCTCAAGCATTTTAGAAGTGAGGCGGCTCCTATGATCATTTACTATTCTGCCACTTATACTAAACGCAGATTCTAAAGCAACCGTTGTGACTGGAATAGCAAATACATCTCTAGCTAGCTTCCTTAGTGTTGGGTACCTTGTACCAGCCACCTTCCACCAGTCCAATACATCAAATTTTTCAGTATATGCTGCTAAGTCATCAGCCAAGTAATGCTCTATCTCGCCTTGAATTCTAGCTGCTGCAGGCCTTTGTTGTGCTACAATATCATGGAAGAAAGACATAATGGCAGGAGCTGGCATTGAAGACAAAGAAGGATCTCCAATGGACTGGTTTTCCTCTTCTTCCACTTCATACTCTTTTATCAACTTTTGGAGGTTCTCAACAACAGCATCAACCTTGCAAATGCATTCATAAGAGGCTGGCTCAATGCCATGCAACATTGCATAACATGCAACCAACATCTGCCTCTTATATCTAGGGTCAAGAAGAGTAGCTATGCCCATCAGCCCTTGGATATCACTCCAATACTTATCAAACTTTTCTGTCATTAACTCACACATGACTTGGATAGCCAAATCTTTAGAGTGCGTCCACTGCCTAATTTTCATCTTGATTTCACATATCTTAGGAAAGAACACATTGGCAGTGACATAATCTCTACCCGAGAACAATGTGGTTATCTCATAGAATACACTAAGCCTAGGTACAATATCAGCAGCAAAGTCCCATTCAGCCGGAGTTGGCAAGTTCGCATATTGCTTGTCTACTACTTTGGCTCTTTCGAAGACATCTCTATAGGGCAAAGCTACATTAAGCATAACATAGACAGAATTCCACCTAGTCTTACAATCTAGTCTCATAGCGTTTGTGATTTTTTACTTTCTTATACCTAGCCATCTCCTCAAATTTCTCAACTCTCTTGGACGAGGCAGTCCAATATCCAACACTTTCTCTAATATTGTGTGTTGCAGATTTCATCGCATCTAATCCATCTTTAACTATCAGATTTAAGATATGAGCACAACATCGCATGTGAAGCATTGTACCTTCTAAGGGAAGCTTGGACTTCCCTATTTTCCCAACCAAAGTATCAATTGCCTTGTCATTCGACGTGCAATTGTCAACTGTCACAGTCATTAATTTCTCATCCAAATTCCATTGCATCAATGTTTCATGGAGCTGTTCAGCTATAACTTCTCCAGAATGTGGTGCTGGCACATATATGAACCTATAACAATATAAACAGCAGCAAATCAGCAGCTAAACTAAGCCAATATAAACAGCAGCAATAACCAATATAAACAGCAGCAATAACCAATATAAACAGCAGCAAATAAACACTATAAACAACAGAAATAGACAATATGAACTTACGCCATAAGAATGCTTCGCAACTTCCATGATTCATCAATAAAATGACCCGTGACAGCCATGTAGCCCTTCTTTTGACTGTCAGCTGTCCACATATCAGTGGTGATAGACACCCTAGACTGCAGCATTGTCATGTACTCAATTGCCTTGGCTTTTTCCTTGTCATGCCTTGCTATTATATCCTGCCTACAAAGCAAAATACAAAGGTTAGCTCATCATACAAAACTGAAGACAATGGCAAATATAAATAATGCATGAACAAACCTAATAGTGTTCCTTGTATGCAGATGGAAGAGTGGTTGTAGTGCACCAACAAACCTCCTAAATCCAGTGTGGTCAACAATACTCAATGGATAGTCATGCAACACTATCATGTTACCGAGCTCTTCTCTAGCAGTGCCTTGATCAAATGTATAGGTCTCTACATTCACCTTCCCATCAGCTTGGGCTGTCATTCTCAATGAAGCCTGACTCAATGGTTTTCCACTCTTGCTATTCAACTTCAACTGTCTTAGAGTACAAATTTTAAGATGCTCTGCCAGATGTTTAGTACCACTCTTGGATCCTGCACTAAGAGCCTTGTGACAGTAGTTGCAGATGCCTTTCCATTCTCCATTCACAAACTGCTTCTTCATCTCCAGCCACACTTTAGAAGTTAGCTTGCGTGAAGATCTACCTCCTGCTGCGGCGTTCACCTCCACCACTTCATCTTCATCATCAGAAATTTCCTCCACTGAATCGGATGGGGCTCGGCTACTAGAGCTTGTACCAGTACCACTGCAGCAAATGAATCACATGTTCAGTTGCAAAATAAAAACAGCAGGCTAAGCTAAGCTAACAAAATAAAAACAGCACCTAAAAACAGCAGGTAAACTAACAAAATAAAAACAGCAGCTAAGCTAAGCTAACAAAATAAAAACAGCACCTAAAAACAGCAGCTAAAGTGCTAAACTAACAAAATAAAAACAGCAGCTAAGCTAAGCTAACAAAATAAAAATAGCACCTAAAAACAACAGCTAAACTAAGCCTAAAGCTAAAACAGCAGCTAAGCTAAGCCTAAAAGCCTATAATGGTTAAGAATTGCAACTAACAGTTAAGAATTGCAACTAACAGTGAACAGCATGAAAATCACCTAAAAACATTTACACTTACATTGAAGACTTGGCCTTCTTCCCTTTGCCACCGGAGGACGAATCAACAGCCGCAATATGGCCACGCTTCCGGCTGTTCACAGCCGCAGAGACCGGCGGCAATCCCCCCCCGCGCGCGGCCTCTGTTGGAGCTCGGTGGCATGCCGACCAAGAAAGCAAGCCGTGCTCCGCTTCCCACCGGCGGAATCTGGGCCGGCGCGTCTCCAGGCGGCGGAGATGGCGAAAGAGTGGCCTCATCTCCGACCTCGCGCTGCTGCTCGAGCTCGACCGGGCCATGGCCGGAGTCGCCCTGGCTCCCCTCCAGATCGACGGGGTCCATGTGGACCAGCTGCCCGGAGCGGCAGCGCAGCCGCGCAGGGCGCAGAAGGCTGCGGCGGCGGTGGGGGCAGAGAGGAGAGGCGGCGGCGTCGGGGGCGGAGAGGAGAGGCGGCGGCGTCGGGGGCGGAGAGGAGAGGCGGCGGCGTCGGGGACGGAGAGGAGATGCGGCGGCGTCGGGGCCTCGGGGGCGGAGAGGAGAGGCGGCTGGAGCAGAGAGGAGTGGCGGCGGCGTCGGGGCCTCGGGGGCGGAGAGGAGAGGCGGCGGGAGCAGAGAGGAGTGGCGGCGGCGTCGGGAGCAGAGGAGAAAAGAATCGAGTGGGGGGGGAGGGGGGAGACGTAGCTCTCATACGCGTAGTGGCCTAGTGGGGGTCTGGGGGAGTTAGGGTTTCTCTCTTCCTGCCCTAATGAATATCACTGACAAGTGGGGTCCCGGGTATGCGGGTTAAAGGGTATGGGTTTGGCCCCCCCGTACCCGCACCCGCATACCCGTTGGGTATGATTTTTTCCTGCTAAGCATACCCATGGGTATTTTTCTAGCCCAAACCCTCCCCGTTTGAGGCGGGTACCCGTCGGGTTTGCGGGTATCGGGTACCCATTGCCATCCGTAGATGCGGCAGCCGGCAGGAAAGGGGAAGGAGCCAAGGAGTTTGAGGGGAACATAGTCGTCTTGCACTCGGTGGTCAAAAGGGAAACCGACGTGCCATTGCGTACGTACCACGTGTTATATTCTTATCGGTGCGGACGGGAGAAGCAACCACATGCCCAAACCGGCCAAAACGAACGGATGATATGGATTTATTGTTGATCCAACGAACAAAAAGCTAGTAAACCGGTGGATGAAGGAGAGCTCACCAATCCTAGGGAGCTTAGTATTTGGAGGGATACCTCGGTGTTGCCGTATGCTGCCGCCCCATATCCGTAAGTGGACATGGGCCGTGGTCGAGCACCGGCGCCTCGGAAGATCGCCGGCAAGCGGAGCAGCCTTTGCTCCTACGGCGACACGCCGGCCGCCGTGTGGTAGAGCGCTTGCGGCCGCAGCAGCGCGCTGCCGCCGAGCTTCCTCGCCGCGTGTCGAAGCGCCGCCATCACGTATTTGCGTCTCTTGTGTTTGTTCGATAATACTCCCTTCGTATCAAAATATAAGATGTTTTAGCATTTCGCTTTCCATTCGTATCTAGACATGTTTTAGTGCAAGGTTCATATGAATCTTGCACTAAAACATGTCTAGATACGGATGGAAAGGCAAATGCTAAAACATCTTATATTTTGATACGGAGGGAGTAATTAACTAATCCGATGGTTCGATTTGGTCTTCTAGCACGATCGCCTGGGTATACAGCTAGCGTCCAAATATGTTATGTTCCGACAGGTCGTGTCAATCACGAACACGCACACGACACGTCGTAGGCTCCAGGTTTTGAAGTTTTGCCTGCCCGGGCAACACGTACTCGAAGGAATCGGTTTTACTGCGCTGCTGCTAATTTACAATAACTTGTACGTTGTACGTGCACTTTAAATAAACAACAGTTGCTCTTCCTCGTACATGTTTCGTCATTGGTAATTACTTGGGCTAGCTATCACACCATGTTCATGAGTGATACTACTTAGAAAAGTTTCTCTGTGAATATATGCATGAGAGAATGTATAATCATAATTTAACAAATAGAACAAGGGGTCAATTGTGAAATTGGGCTCGACGTAGGTGATTTATACATCTCAAGCACGGGATGTCCGGTAGTCCAATTAGATTGTCTCCGTTGCATATATAGTTAAATCTGGTGGGTGATACACTATGGCCACACATGCCTATAAAAGGGCTGAGATTGAAACAACTCAAACAAAAGAAACAAACCAAACCACATCGGGCTCAGAGAGTACAAGATGAAGAGGGGCAAGAAAACTATCGGTACTGTGGCGCTGGTGGCTGTATTGGTGATTCTGCAGCTGGTGGTTGCTCCGGCGGTCATGGCTCGCCCACTCAAGAGTATGAAAACAGATATCTCCCTCATTCAGGCTTTTGAGAAGGGAATGGGGGTGGATCGTGAATATTGTGGGGAATTCTGCTTCGCTGGATTCTGTTCTAACGATGATTGCTATTGCCATTGGCCCCATTGCATGGCTTAGCCTCCTTTCGTTGGAATCACTCCACAAGCTAGATATCCTTGAATTAATCATATTGTTTTCTCGTCACCTTGTAACTTGTTCTATATTCGATGTGATTCTTGCGTTGAGATGGGAAAGGTGTTGTCCGCCATTTGGTTGTTAAATGGTTAAATAAAAGGGATATGTTGTTGTGTGAAAACCTGTTGCATATTTTTTCCTAGTGGAATTAAACTTGATTTGTCACCTGTTATGATAATTTTTCATTTTTTTCATGCCATTTATTTGTTTTTACACTGTGTTTCATTGTATTGAATATTGATCCAACAATTCTGCGTGCATGGACCATGGCGATGTACCTACAAGTTAGTAGATGTCCACCGTTTGTCATGGATGATGTTGTATGCAGCAATGCTTTCTTTTTCCAAATTGAGGCGGTAAAAACTAGGTTTGTTTTAAAGACATGTTACAGAGTCTACACTATTCAAAGTTTAGAAGATCAACTCGTTTTCTGTTTAATTAACTATCGGTACAGTAATCAATACGCTTCTAGGGAAATCAACTCCAAATGAAAACTTATTATGACGGCGGGAGTGACACCGGTGCTAAGCTCCCCAAACAAGGTTGAAATTTATTGTGATATTATGATAGTAGCCAACTGGCCATAGTATGGCCACGATGTGCGAGGACTCCCTCCCATCATACAGTTGAGATATTTATGACTTTTTAACATCCCATATAGTTGGTTTCTAAAAAAACATCCCGTATAGTTTGTGGTCTACATGTTGTACTATTAGATGTTTGTGTTTCCATAGCCTTATGTTATGTTAATAGCATTCTTATTTCCTAGTTATTTATTTCATTGTTTGTGTCTAGCCCCACCTATAGCTGTGCAGAGCGAGCACAAACTAGCTCTCAAAATTCTGCAAGTCAACTATGGTTCCCTCTATTAACTAGTAATTGTGCGTGCACGCACGTACTAATTAACAACCCGTCGCCAATTCCTTTTAAAAGCAACATAAAAATTAGCTTAATTAGTTTGAACCAGCAGCTCAACTGAATATGATAGTTGAACGCATTAAGTAGTTGGCGGGTGTTGCATATAAAAAAAGTACATCTGACAATAAAAAAAAAAGCTTTGCATCTTCTTAAAGTTCACTTCAGTAGCATCTACCATTCATTACCTTGTATATATGCATGTGAAACCACTTTTCTAGCTTGGACCATTTAGATCACACAAGCATAACGTTTACATTCTATATAGAATCACTTATAACGGAGCAAAATGCACAGTTTCTCTCAAACACCGTCAGGACCTACGCATGAAACACAGAACATTACAAAATGCCTCTTTCAGCCTATATATATATCGAAGAACTCCAAAGTTCCCTAATGCAATCATGCTGTGACACCAATGCACCAGTACCACTCAGACTGTCCTCTCCACCAACGAGCCATGACGCCAAATCCTAAATGGGCAGCTGGAAGGCAACAACATACTCCCTCCGTCCGCGAATAAGTGTACGCTTTCCTTTTTTGAAAGTCAAACATTTTTAGATTTGATCAAAATTTTACACAAAAATAGAAATATATGTGATATCAAATTACTATATTATTAAACTACATGTCAAGATGTATATAGCGATATTAATTTAGTGTCATATATGTCGTTACATTTTTCTAAAAAATTGATCAAAATTAATAATGTTTGACTTAAAACATGTCTAAATGTACACTTATTTGAGAGTGGAGGGAGTGGTAGATAGTAGTCCAGTGGGTTTCCCACACAAATTCTCCAGTGCATTTCGGATCGATTGCAGTGCATCTGTATATTGCACGAAATCTTCTGTAGGACCGATGGTATGATGGCATGAAGTGCTATTCGTGTGCTTGGATTCGTCCAATCGTTTTCTCGCATGACGCTCTAAGAGAGTGAGGAGCGTACTTTTTTTTTTGAGAATAGAGTGAGGAGCGTACGTAAGGCTGTACCTCCAGCCCGAGCTCTTGGGCTCGGCCTGAGCTTTGCAAGGCTCGGTCCGAGTACTGCTCGGCCTGCGAAAGGAATTGATCCAGCCGAGCTCAATGTACTGGACCGCGGTAGGCTCGGCCTTTTTTTCTTTTAGAATAGATGAAAGAGAAGAATTGGGCTTGCAAGTGCAGCTTTTGGCTTGTTCACGAGAGGAGCAAGCTACTCTCAAAAAAAAAAAAAAACAGAGGAGCAAGCACGATCAGACACAAGAGCCAAGGACGATAGGCTCGAGCTAGTTAGGTCAAGACTCACACTCCGCCATTATTCATGTCCACAAAATTTCGTCGCCGCCACGACGCACGGTCTCCGCCTCTCCCAATCCCGCTCCGCCCTCGCTTCCCACTCCGTCTGCCGCCATCTCTAGACACAAACTGACCCAGGTTGTCGGCGTCGCCCATGCCTGTACGTGCTCAACCTCTCCATCCTCGAATTCGTGCTCCACCGCCCCAGCAACCACCGTCGTGTCGCGTCGCCTCGCATGCATGGTTGCTGCAACCTCCACTGTACTACGCCGTTGTCGGGGAAGATTGGGTTCACCCTTCAGTGACCCACCACCCCGAGGCTCGCGGGCTACACCGAGCTTCACCGAGTTTCTGGGAAGCTTAGTCCGAGCTTCATTTTGCGGCTCGTCGGCAAACTCGAGCTGCTTCAGGCTCGGCAACTCTGGCCCGAGCTTTTTCATGCTAGACCCAGAGCCGGACCGAGTTGGCTCGTGTCCAGCATTAAGCGTACATGATGTACATGTTTTTGGGACAAAGTGCAATTAATATATAATTAATGGCGGGCAGAGAAAAAATAACCGCCTGGTAGGACGGCAATTTTGCATAACGATTTGATTTTGTAAAATGGTAAATCAGTACAAAAAAGACAGACGAAACAAGAAACCTTAATGATTTTAATATTAGGTACTCCATTTATTCAGTATTTTTTATATTGACTATTTTTTCTAAAAATTTGGTCAAATAGATTTTTTTTAAATGGAGGTTGAAAGTTGAAACCCCGGCCACTGCATCTAAATGATACACAATTTGTTTTTATTAAAGTTTTGGACTGTGCTACTTAGGGCACGTGCCCCAGATTAACTTTCCGTGGGCATGGTTCAAAATATGGCAACTAAGCTTTGCATGCATGCAGTCATGTAGATTCTCTTTAGGTTTCAATTTTTAAAATATATTATCTCTTAAACCGTAAGTCAAAACATAGATCTGTTTTCACGGTTAGCTTTGTCGCGTCGAAATCTTTGAAAGTAGATCCCATATTGATATGTTTTGACAACTTTTTTTTTCTGAACTTAGTTGCCAGATTATAGTCACTTGGTCACCAGGTATAGTCATGTTGGTCATCAAGTTAAAATCAAATGGTTGCCAGTTTTTTTTTTAATTTCGCTACTTACCAATATAAACATTTCCTGATGTTAATTTGATTTTTACGTGTTTAGAGTGGATCGAATAGTTATTCTCTAAACATGTTGATCATTGCTACGAGATAAAATATATAAAAATTATCTGGTAACTGTGTATTATTTGGATGGCAACTTGTTACCTCGCAAGATGGAAACCACGGTATAATAACCTGGCAACTGACGGCAGAAAAAAAAGTTCGTCAAAACATATTAAGATGGGATCTTGTTTTAAAGTACTCGTTGAGATGAACCCAACGGTGAAAGCGGATCGTCAATTCGATTAACGGTTAAAGAGATAATTAATTTTTAAATTTCGTATTTGGAAAAGATTCCCTACATGCATGATGTCGTTGGTCCCTCCTCCCTTATAGGGAAGATTCTTTATATCCACCTGCCGGACACAAGACGTTTGTAGGACACGGACGCTTAGTAGATTAATCGTTTTTATTAAATTATTTAACGAAGTCTTATAAGAAAAATATAATGATTAAGTTGAAGCCACCAACATATGTCGCTACACCTACAAGTTGATGATGGGATGACCATGATCAGCACCGGTCCAACAGGCATTCAGCACGCAGCGTATACACATGCCACGAAAGTCGCCGCTGCCGTGTTTCGCGAATCCATCTTCACGATAGGGAGCACGTTTTTTTTTTTCCTTCGTATTATAAGTTTATAACTCAGACGGGAGAGGCGCGACAAATTATGAGCCGCGATCCTTGCACGTAGCCTAATTAAGCAATCAATTAATATTTGTAACGGATGCTTTGCCAAGGATGGTTGTACAAACGCGAGATAACTGATGCATAGATTTTCCAATATTTGGCCCCTCCAATCCTCCATTAATCATCATTCCCTGGAACTACATAACGATCGCGTTAATTTTGGCACAATCAACTCAAGCATTAAACATCTAATGATATACTACAAGATCTGCATCTGCCTATATAAACACGCCCACTAGTAAAGATTGGAGCGTACCACAAATTAATCCCAAGAGTGCCTAGCTATATTTCTCTACCTCCTCGATCGATCATGGCAGTCATCACGAAGAACAGGCTCTCATGGCTAACCTTCTCTCCTCCGAAGGATTACAAGGCTTTGGTATGTACGCGGCCATAGTCCTCTCTTAATTATCATCTTTAATTTTTGGCATATTCCAGTAATCTGCAATATTGTGCTCCATGCATGTGCATTTTTGTAGGCTTAATATAATATAAACAAATTCAGTAATTGGAGTAACATATATGTGGTGATTTTTGCATGCAGTTGGATGTTTCGAGCCCCACCAGAACTGCTTCCCGGACGCTTGCCAGAAGAAATGCGAGGATGATCTGGGTATGGGGAAAGACGTGGTAGGATCCTGCGAGCTGGACCATGTCCTGAACCCATACAGCCAGTTCGCATGTTGCTGCGCTCGAAAAACAGTCTCATCATCTGCAGATGATACACATGCATGATTAGCTACAGATAATGATTTTCATCGTAGTAGTTGATCCTTGTTTATCACGTCATAATACAATAGATGATGAAATGCATGCACGGCCTGATTGTCGCTTGATTTTTTTTCTACCTATTGTAGATCTAATTGATAACGGTCCTGTGGTTACGGAAATATATTTCATAAAAAATTGAGCAATTGTCAAGGATTATGATATACCCAAGTGGGCTACGGTTCACAATTTCCAGACTATTAGAAAAGCAATGTGTGTTTGATATATGTTACGTGTCTAAACTTCTACGGAGTAATTACTACCTTCATTTTTCTTTTGGAGTGGATGGCATTTGTGTGGGTAAAGCTATCAAGGAAAAAAGTTAAGTCATTAAAAAACACACGAAGGTACCTGCCTGCTCATCGCTCAAAGGGCAGCGCTGTACCTGCCTCACCCCCACTCGTGAGCAGCCTTGCATGAGGCCTTCAATAATACTCACTCCGTTCCTTGATGTAAGGTGTATAGTTTTTTTAGAAAATTTTCAAAATATAAGGTGTATTATGATTTTTATACAATTTTATCACTCCAAAGATGAGTTAAATCCCTCCACGGAGAGATTTGACGGATTGTTTTCAATTTGTGACTGTTTAGGAACATCTCTCTCTCAATTTTCTTCATGTGAAATGATTCTACCGTGTACAAAATTCTCATGTCTTAATATTCATGCCAAAAAACTATACACCCTACATTTAGGAATGGAGGGAGTATTGACAAGTTGAGAGAGTGGTACAATGAGAACATTAGCTCCGACCCGGCTTTTCTTTTTATTAGAGTTCAGAGATAACATACTGAGGAAAAAAAAAGTACTCTCACGATCGAAAACTGAACAAGTGTATGTCACAAATAACTAGACAATTGTTACATATATAGATGAAAGCCTCACTTATATAATTTTGCAACAAAACAAAGGGAAATGATACATTACTCTCAGCCAAAAAAAGTATCATGCTCTGATGATAAAGATCATGGGGGTATATTGCTAAAATCATACAGCTTAGCTAGGTCGTGGAATAACCAAGAGAGTATCGTCATCCAAACAATATAGTAATAAATTTTCGTACATGTCTACCCAAGGAAATCCTTATTTATCAGCAACATGTAGGCATATAGGTCTTCTGTTTATCTATATCTGGTTATACTGAGAGAGTGAGAAAGCCTAGAGTATTATTATAGGAAACTAGTCAACCGGCACGCTTTGCTTCTCCATCGGACGCCACTCCTTGGTCTTTTCCCACCACCAAATAGTAATCCAAGGAAGTGCATACCCGGAGCGCCTGTAGGTCGGCCAAATGAGATTAAAATTATGGAAGATTCATTAAGTAGAAAAATAAAAAGAAAATACAAAGTTTTCAAAGACACCAGACATAAAAAAAGAAGCATTTTTAGACATTTACATTGTCTGAAATGTGCAGCTTTGACTGTTATTTTCATCTGGACATGCTAGTTAAAAATAATAAGATGTAATTTTCTGGAAACTTTCTCTCATGACAAATCAAATATATATGTTTCACATTAACGCACTAAATAGTTTAATTAGTTTGACATCAGAGGAGCCAAAGTTAATCGAGTTGGCCGGCTGCACACACAAATTCTATTTCTAGCTGACGACCTCAGTTGACCTATTTTGAAAATTCACAGCTGCTCCGAGCTCATATGCTCCAGGCCATTTTGAAAAGAGGACAACAAACATATGAACATGTTCTATATACATGATAAAATAACATTTGTGGTGGTCTTTACAAAATAAAATAATTAAAACCAGTAGCTAACATGAGATCTAATTTGTTTTTAGAGCACTTTTTTTATTTTTTTTCACCCAGAGCAACATAAATGGTCATTTCATCACGAAAGGTTATACGTATTTAAAAGACTTGTATATGTTTGTTGTCAATTTTGTTCTGAACTTTTTAACATGTTTTACTATTTATTTGTATTTTCAAAACGACAAGGAACATGTGTGCTCGGGATCCAAAACTGCATCCCCCTATTTAAATAGTATTATAGTATATATAGGATTGAGATTATACTTACCACTTGCGGCAATAAGGTCGAACATCGACTTGTACAGAAAGTTGCGTTGGCAGCCGTAAGTTTTGGCGGTGGTTTAACCCAAAGGGGTGCCTGTACTTTCGATTCCCAGTCACCTTGGTGAGTAGATTATACATCTCTTCTTTCTTCTGGTCGAGTTCCATTAGGACACGCGCTGCGTCATCCTGAGGATAATAATGTATTAATATGGAACAAAATATCGATATGTAGAGCAGATACTTAAAAATAGGGTTGATACGTACATCCATGTTTCTGTATCTGTTTGGCACACCGGAGGAGGAGGAGGAGCCGACCAGGCGAGAAGAAGAGGCGGTCGCTGGCGAGCTGCTGGGGGTGAGCCGTGGCCATAGCCCCGCCTCTGTCACCACCGCCTGTGTTCGCTGGAGCGCGCGGCCGCCGAGTGTCCTCGCCGCGTTTTGGAACGCTGCCGTCATCACTTATGTTTTTTATCGATGTGTGTGTTACAAATTTACATGTGTATATCGTGGGTGGGCATATTTCCCGATCCTGAACCCGAAACCCGAAAATCCCGAACCCGAATCCGAATATCCCGAACCCGAAAATCCCGATCGCTCTTTCAGGAAGGTGATCTGATTTCCCGATTTTTTTTAGGGAAATTCGGGAATGTAGTGTTAAATCCCGAAATTCCCGAAAATCCCGAATTAGATACAAAATTTAGCCCAACACAGTCCAACAGCCCAAAATCTCAATTTCCACCGCGTAGCCCAGCAACCTAAATTCTCTATTTCCATCGCGCAGCCCAACAGGCCCACCTCCTCCTATTTGAAGGGCTCAATATGCTCAACCGGTCAACCCTAATCCCAGCCCCCCGCATCCCCTGCACCGCGCCGTCGCCCCGTCTGCACCGCGGGCGCGCGGCCTGCCCACCACGCTGCCGCCCTGCTCCGTGTCGCTGGCCTGCTCCGCGCCGCGCCGCCTGTCCTGCTCCGTGCCGCCGCCTGCCCTGCTCCGTGCGACCATGCCGCCGGCCTGCACTGCAACGCGCCGCCGGCCTGCTCTGCGCCGAGGCCCTGCCCGCACCACCGACCTGCTCCGCGCTGCCGCCCAGCTCCGTGCCGCCGCCCTGCTCCGTGCCGCTGCCCTGCCCACGCCACTGCTCTGCTCCGCGCCGGCGGCTTGCAAATTCGGGATTTTCGGGATTTCCCGATCCCAATCCCGAAATGTCGGGAACCCGAATTTTTGGGAAACAGAATTTTGGAGTGATTTTCGGGATTCAATTCCTATATCCCGAATAATTATTTTCCCGAATTTTCCGTCCCGAAATTTTGGGAAATCCCGAATGCCGGCCTGAGTCTACCAATCGTGTTACGTCCCGGCAGGAGAAACCTAAAGGTTTATTTCCGTTTACGTATATGGTTTAACTTGGATGGACATGCATGGTCTGCCGGAGGAAAATAATGGTCCCATATATATGTTGCGTGCTCGATTATTTCGCGCGTCCTAGTCAGCCCCTGATTTCCTTTCTTGCACGGGTCCGCTTAGGTTTCTCCTTTGTAAGTCGGACGGAAAGTATGTTTTGGTTACAAAACCACAGGAAAAAATATATCATATTTTCTGGACAAAGAAAAATATAAAACGGCGATGCGCAATTGCGCACCACTTCTCATTCGCATATCATTCTTCATTGTGGGAGAATTTGGGGTCAGCGACTACCACTTCTCATTCGCCACCAAGAACATGGACGAGATAACCTCACGTACCCCTAGGGTTTTCTTCCTCCCGTCTGGCGATCAGGCGGCGAGTCCCCCGTCGTTCCTATATTCGTGTCCGTCTGGATTTCTTTTTCGATTCGAATTTGACTCTTCTCTGGGAAGTTAAGATCTAGCCCCCTCTACCCACGGTCTTGGCCCTGGTCAACATCATCTAGGGTTTTGAAGGTCATCATGTCGGAGGCCAGATCGTCAAACTCTGGTAGCGGCTTGAGATCGGAAAAGCTCAACAGTAGGATGGACTCGGAGGAGGGTGAGGAAGAGGCGGCGGAGAACACAGGAGGAGGAATCAATTCCTTGTTCGGTCGTCTAGAGATTGAGGAGGATGAATTCGATGATCTGATCATCGAGGAGACTGACGTGAACATTGCTGAAAGTACACGTTGGCTGGCCCTTGCCCAGGTGAACAGCGATAAAGGATTCAGTCATGAAGCCTTCCAGCAACAGATGATCGCGGCGTGGAATCCAGCGAAGGAAGTCAAGATCAGGCCGGTAGGGATCAAGAGATTCGTAATCCAATGTTTCTGTCTTGGAGATTGGGAGAAGATCACAGAACGTGGCCCATGGTTATTTAGAGATTGGGTTGTAATCATTGCGCCATACGACGGGATCTCTGACCCTGATTCGGTAGAGCTGGAACACATGTCTATCTGGGTTCAGATTCATAAAATCCCGGAAGCATACAGAAAGGAATCGGTGGTTAAGCAGCTTGTCACTCGCCAGATTGGTGAAATCATCACCACCCAGGTGAACCCTCCAGGTGCGTTCCATGGGGATTATGTCAGGATTCGTATTAAGCATGATGTGCGTAAACCATTGGCACGGTTTGTATCTCTGTCACTGGGAGGGAAACGATCAATCTTTGAAGTGAAATTCGAGAAACTTGGCATGTTATGCTTCGCTTGTGGATTACTAGGTCATGTGTATAAGGAATGCGGGACCGGGGTCTTTGATGTGCAGAAACTCAAATATGGAGACTGGATTCGGGCTGATAATTGGCGTGGCAGAGGAGGGACGGCATTCAGAGGAGGCCCGAGGGGAGGGGGCGAACCAATGCAGGGAAGAGGATATGGTGATCCAGCATCCATTTCCATGGTAGTCGGAACAGTCCGCAATAACCCTCCGCTGGGTAGAGGAGAGTATGTAGACTGGCGTAACCATCCAGAGCGACATACAAAGGAAGGAGATGATGATCTGAATGACACGGCAACTAGCCCGGTGAAGCCTGCAGACCAGCATATGCTGGATATGGAGAAGAATGCCAAGAAACGTCTAGCTTTTGAGCAGACTGACACACCGAACTCGGGCATACTGGCAATCACCGATAGCATGAATTCTGTGGATGTGT
Organism: Puccinellia tenuiflora; assembly: GCA_012064385.1. NCBI lineage: Eukaryota > Viridiplantae > Streptophyta > Magnoliopsida > Poales > Poaceae > Puccinellia > Puccinellia tenuiflora. The sequence goes on from QRDG01001630.1 coordinate 23,147, forward strand.
TACCGGAGAATGCCAAAGAAGGTGGGAAGTTGAGCGCTAAGGATAAGAAACGGTATAAGAAGGAAGACGGGACCTCTATTTCTGGACAATCTGTTGGATCGGCGGCATCCCTCGAGGATGACCGCCGGGCGCAATGAAAATCTGCGGGTCGAACTGCCGTGGCCTTGGCAAAGCTGCGGCAGTTCACGCGCTCCTGGTGCTCCAGAAGCGCTTAAAACCAGATGTGTTCTTTCTGTCCGAAACACATCTGACGAGAGCAAGGGCGGAAAAGATGAGAAAGAAGTTAGGTTTTGATCATATGATTCAGTCTGCGAGCGACGGAAGAAGTGGGGGGCTGCTAATGCTTTGGAAGAAGGACCTTAATGTCACCTCGTCGGAAGAACATACTAACTACCTGGATATCCGTATCGATGAAAACTCCGAGAATCCATGGAGGATCACAGGAGTGTATGGTGAACCCAGTGGTGAGAGGAAGCATCTGACATGGGATTACATTAGAGCCTTGAACTCAATGGTAGATCTACCATGGTTAATGGTAGGGGATTTTAATGAAATTTTGTCAAATAATGAGAAAGAAGGAGGCAATATTAGACCGCAACGATGTATGCAACAATTCAGAGACTGCCTGTCCGACTGTAACTTGGAGGACTTGGGGTTTATTGGTGATAAGTTTACGTGGAGAAGGGGAAGGATTAGAGAGCGATTAGACCGAGCTGTCTCTAACCAGCGTTGGAGAGATATGTTTCCTTTAGCCATGGTGATAAACGAGGACTTCTCAAGGTCAGACCATAGACCCATATCAGTTGACTGCGAGTATGTTCAGGAGGAATTTATGAGGACTCCAGGTGGGAGGAAAATGTTTGAGGCTAAGTGGCTTTTGGAAAACTCTTTTGATGACGTTGTAGAATCAGCTTGGGAAAATGCGAAGGCCGATGGGCCGAATCTAGCCCAAAAACTTAAATCGGTCCACGCAGCTCTGCACGCATGGGATCGGGATGTACTGGGGGAGACGAAGCGTCGGCTACATGAGAAGCAGAAAGAACTAAACGACATTCTCACAGGGCCTTTGTCTGATGAAGCAACGGCAATGCAACAACGACTACAACTCGAAATTGAGAATATCCATGAACAGGAAGAACTGAAGTGGATCCAGAGAAGTCGGGTGAACTGGATGAAATCTGGGGATCGTAACACATCCTTTTTCCATAATTTTGCTACGGCGAGGAAGAAGAGGAATCTGATCAACAAATTGGTGGATGATAATGGGTTGAATATCGAAGGGGGAGACGAACTAGCTGCCCATATCAACGGATACTTCACCAACCTCTTTACTGCAGAAGTCTTGGAACCTGACTTGGATGTCCTTGTCAAGGTCAAACCGTGTGTCACGGCAGAGATGAACACGGTCCTGTGCGCACCGTATACTAGAGAGGAGGTCAAGAAGGCAATGTTTAACATTGGAGATCTCAAAGCCCCAGGACCGGATGGGTTACATGCGATATTTTATAAACGATATTGGACCCTCATTGGAGAAGAGCTGACTGACGAGGTTTTACACGCTATTAACTCGGGGACGATTCCAAGTGGCTGGAACAATACCACAATTGTTATGATACCCAAAGTTGAGAATCCGGAAAAAGTCACACAATTCCGGCCTATTAGTCTTTGCAATGTCATATATAAGGTGATTTCAAAAGTTCTTGCAGCAAGACTAAAAAGAATCCTCCCAGAAATTATATCACCTACACAGAGTGCTTTTGTTCCGGGGAGAATGATCACTGATAATGTTCTCATTGCTTTTGAGTCCTACCATGCTATCAAGAACAAGAAGGAAGGGAAATTCGGGACTTGTGCTATAAAACTGGATATGCACAAAGCTTATGATAGAGTGGAGTGGTGTTTTTTGGAAAAGATTTTGCTACGGCTTGGCTTTGATCCCTCATGGGTGAAACTCATCATGGAGTGTGTTAGCTCGGTGGAATACTGTGTCCGTTTTAATGGGAGAGAGACCGATCAATTTTCCCCTACACGGGGTTTAAGGCAAGGAGATCCCCTCTCCCCCTACCTTTTCCTTCTGTGTGCAGAAGGTTTAACAGCTCTCCTAAGACATGAAGAAGAAAGGGGGAACCTGATTGGAGTCAAGGTTTGCCGTAGTGCACCTTCAATATCTCACCTTCTGTTCGCAGATGATTCTCTTATACTCATGAAGGCAGATATGCGCAACGCAAGGGCTCTCAGACATGTGCTGCATACATATTGCATGGCCTCGGGTCAATTGGTGAGTGAGGCAAAATCGAGTATCTTCTTTAGCCCTTGCACGTTGGTTGAGGCAAGGGAGGAGATCTGTGTTGAGCTCAATATCTTAACTGAAGCTATTACTGAAAAATATTTGGGTTTACCGCCCCTGGTTGGCCTTGATAGAACAGACTGTTTTATTCACCTCATAGACAGGGTCTGCAATCGGTTGGCAGGATACAAGGAAAAGATTTTATCGTACGGTGGTAAGGAAATTTTACTGAAAGCGGTCGCTCAAGCGATCCCTGCATATGCGATGTCTGTCTTCAAACTCCCGAAACAAGTAATAAAAGGGATCACAGATGCTATGTCCCGTTACTGGTGGGGAGATGACGATAACCAGAAACATATGCATTGGTTTGCTTGGTGGAAGATGTGTGTGCCGAAGAAGAAAGGAGGGATGGGCTTTAGGGACCTCCATTGTTTTAATCTGGCTATGCTTGCGAGGCAGGCTTGGAGGCTGTTATGTGAACCTGAGTCTTTGTGTGCGCAGGTTCTTCGAGCAAAGTATTACCCCTCTGGCGACCTCCTCAATGCAGAGATGAAGAAAGGCTCTTCTTATACCTGGCAAAGCATCTGGTATGGTATCCAGACTTTTAAGAGAGGACACGTATGGCGTGTTGGAGACGGTACTGAAATTAATATTTGGGAGGATGCATGGATCCCAAGCAGCCCTTCGCGAAAATTAATTACGCCAAGGGGTAATATTGTACTAACCCAAGTCTCTGAATTACTTGATCCTGTTACCAGATCGTGGGATGAAGAACTTTTGAGGTCGCTTTTCCTCTCAGTGGATGTTGGTCGTATTATGCAGATCCCTTTAGCTGCGGGCATGATGGAGGACTTCGTGTCGTGGAATAATACAAAAAATGGTATCTTCACAGTCCGGTCTGCTTATTACACGGAGTGGGATCACCAACACGGGAGGAAACTGCTGCGTACCAATGAGCAAGGAACTGCCAATGTTAATCCGGTTTGGGCAAATGTCTGGTCCTTACGGGTCCCGGCAAAGATCAAAATATTCTCATGGAGGTTTTTACATGGAACTATCCCCTGCAAGTCAGTGTTGGCAAATAGGCACATAATCACCAGCAGCTTGTGTCCGATTTGCTCTATTCACTGCGAAGATACGGCCCATGCCTTTTTCAAGTGCCCTAGAGTGGTCGAAATTTGGGAGAATCTCAGTCTGATTACGAAAATTTCTGCTGCCTGTAATCTGGACCGAGAGGGGTCAGGAATTTTTGAGGTGCTGATGAGAGAGCCGGATGCCTCATCGCCGAATTTGGAGGATCTGGGGTTGAAAGAACTGATCGCTACCACCTGCTGGTATATTTGGTGGGAAAGGAGACTGATAGTACATGACGAGAAAGTTCAGAAACCAGCAAGAACAGCTCAAGCGATTGCAGCTCTGGCTCTTAACTATTACAGATCTCAGAAAAAGAACTCAAAAGCCCGGGAAAAGAGCTGGGAAGTACCAAAGGAAGGATACATCAAACTGAATGTCGACGCAACGTTCTCAATGGAAACGGTCAGAGGTGGTTCGGGTTCGGTGCTCCGAGATGATCATGGTGCCTTCATCGCTGCAAGTTGCTGTCCAATCAATAACGTCAGTAATGCAGCCATGGCAGAAGCTAGGGCCATGCGTGACGGACTGCTCTTAGCCGGCCAAGTTGGCTGCACCAAACTGGAGGTAAACATCGATTGTTTGGAGGTCATTGATATCATGCAAGCAGGAGGTAATTCTTTGGGTCCGGCGGCGGCTATTTTTGAGGAGTGTTCTTTCCTAGCTAGAGGATTTGCCCATGTAATTTTCAAACATAGCCCTAGAGAAAGCAATCAAGTAGCACATTGTATAGCGAGGCTAGCGACAGGATCTCATTCCGTGGTGTGGCATGAGGATCCCCCAGATTGCATTCTGGGTCTTTTGGCCAACGATGTAAGCTTGTTTGAACGTTGAGAATCGGCAAGTTTCAGACGCACTCTTTTCCTTATCAGGGTACCGAAAGGGACTGGAAGGTTTTTAATGAGGCGGCTTGCTGACTTAATATATTTGAAAATTCAAAAAAAAAAGAACATGGACGAGATCATGTCGCTAGTTTCAAAGGTGGCCAGTACCATCTTCATGGGCATCGACGTACCTCATGACCAAACAATGTACCCTAAAACAGAGCAAGTCACCCAGATTACGCCAATACTGATCTCATTGTGCCAATGGTAAACAGGGTGCTTGTTAATTACCCCTCAAACAGAGCAAGTCACTCAGATTACGCCAATACTGATCTCATAGCTAGTGCCAATGGTAACAGGGTGCTTGTTAATTACCCCTCAAACAGATCAAGTCACTCAGACTACGCCAATACTGATCTCATTCTTCCAATGTTTAAACTCAGTTTAATTACGGTTATAGTAATTACAATTATATCGATTGTGGTCAATTAATATAATGTGGATCCATTTGATCTGTAGTCATATACACTTAATAATAAATTTCAACATATAAATTATTTATGAGTTTTCCCGACTTACTACTCCCTCCGATCCGTCCCAAAAAAGATGTCATAAGTTTATCAAAAATTTGATGTATCTAGACATAATTTAGTGTATAGATACATTCAAATTTGGATAAATCTGTGATATCCTTTTTAGGACAGAGGTAGTATTATTTTTGTGAGATTTTGTTTCTCGCTTATGTTTTTTATGATAGTATTGATTTACGAATTGTTACTTAAATTCTTAGGTAATATTTTTGTCGTGGAAAAAACACGGCACGAGCCACCGGGTTGGCCTACAGAATGGAGTGGCGGTAGGCGATGTAGTAATTTTAGGGACGAGTTTGACACACAATATACACAGGTTCGGCCCTACACGGTGTAGGTAAAGACCTACTCTATGATTTGTAGATATATTTGTGCGTAACACGATGATTAAGTTTGTATGTCCGTCTAATGTTAATTTGTCTGCCTTTTTATATATGTAGCCATATTAGGGTTATGGATCTATTCAGAGTCGGTTTGAATACAAGTATTATAGTAGGAGCCGGGTAACATCTAATTGTATTCTTGTGTCATCCGGGGACTCATACCAGCCCGGGTTACGGTGACAGCCGGCACAGTCTTGCTTCATGTCAACCTAGTTCGTGTGGGCAACCGTAAGAACTATGCACCTTCTTCATCCGAGACCATCATAGGGGGAGGGGCGGCTTGAAGTTAGACATGTGCCATTCTGCACTTGTGGGCCATCTCCATGTTCTGGGCTTCTCGGCTAGGTATTCCCTTATCAAGTAACAAAGGACATCTTACTCAACACTTCACCCAAACTGCTTCTTGTTTTTTTGAAAGGAATACGGTAGGGAAAGCCCCTAATTTTTTTTTTTGAAATATTAAGAACCCAAATCTGGGTCTGTGAGGACCTTGAACCTGGATGGATGGATGGGTTGTACAACCACTTACTACCCAAGTGAGCTAGGCTCACTTATTCTCAGATTGCTTCTTGTACTCTTTAACGGTACCCAGGACCGGCCGACGGGAGTGCGGCCGCGTGCGGCTGCAAGGGCTGGGTGCCAATTTTTTTGACTCGGACATGTATACTTTTCCCCCGGGGGCAAAGTTTATAGGAACGGAGCGATCCCCAAGGAGCTCCTCTTGGCCGACCAACGCTAGGAGCTCCAATATATCGGGGACCTCCTATATGGCGCCCCGCAGCGACCCAACCCGCACCCGTCGACAGAAGCATTTGCTTCATGGGCCGCTTTTGGAGCGGCCCAACAGAAAATGTCCTTTTTTCTAATTGTTATTTGCATTTTAAATTTTAAATAGAATATAAATCTGAATATTTTTCAAACCGGAAACATTTTTAATTCTGAATGTTTCTAAAATGTGAACAATTTTCAAATATGAACATTTTAAAAATTTGAACAAATTTGAATTTTCAACATTTTTCAAAACTAAACAATATTCAAGTAAACAATATTCAAATTTGAACATTTTTCAACGCTAAACAATTTTAAAATTTGAACAGAAAATGTCAATGAACGAGAACTATTTTTGACCTTTTTAAAAGTCAACAAAAAATGTCGACGAATAAAAACTATTTTGGAACGATTTTTAAAGTAAACAGAAAATGTCGGTGAACGGAAAGTATTTTTGAACATTTTTTAAAGTGTACACAAAATATCGGTGAACGGAAAATGATGGTGACAAAAAAAGTTGAACAATTTTCAAATTTGAACATTTCTTAAAAATCTGAATTTTTTCAAATCTGAATATTTTTCAAAACTTATTTTTTTTTAATCTGAAATTTTTTGATAATCTGAACAATTATCATAAATAGAAATAAATGAAAGAAATAGAAAAAATAGAAAGGAAACTAAGAAAAATGGAAAAAGACAAAAAAAACACAGAAATGGGCCGGCCCACCAGCGCCACCCCGCATGCGACGCAGGCCTGCGGGCGATATATAGGATTCGCGTATATATCGCCTCGAGGCGACGGAAAGTGGCCGCGCCGTCCGAAGCGAGTGGCTTCATGTGCCGGTCAGGCGCGGCCCAATAAAAAACTGCGTTTTTCTTCCTTTTTGGTTTTTAAGATATGTATTTAAATCCTAATAACTTTTAAATCAGGATGTATTTTGAAATCTAAACGCTTTCGAATTTGATTTTTTTTGAATCAGAACATTTATCGAACCTGAACAAATTTTGAATCTGAACAAATTTCAAATTTGAACAATTTTTGAATCTGAACAATTTTTGAATATATTTTTTTCCAATTTGAACATTTTTGTATCTGAACATTTTTTTAATCTGAATAAATTTCATGTTTGAACAATTTTTGAAGAATATTTTTTTTAATCTGAATATTTTTCCTATCTGAACATTTTTGAATTTGAACATTTTTTTATTTTGAACATTTTGTGAATCTGAACATTTTTAAGAAAAAAAAAAGAAAACAGAAAGGAAACGAAAAAAGAAAGAAAAAGAAAAACGAAAATAAAAAATAAAAATAAAAAATGAAATAAATAGAAATAGAAGAATCGGCCAGATGGGCCGGCCATACACGCTATCCTTCAGGCAGAAACTCTCACGTTGGAAACTGAATGGGCCTGCCCGTAATTCACGCTTCAGGCGACGCAAGTAGATAGCGTCGCTAACGAGTGATATATAGGATTCACCGACCAACGCGGGTGGGATTTCCTCTCACGCAACCCATTCCCGGGTAAATAGGCCGTGGCCCCACTTACTCCATGGGAAAATAGTACAAACTCTCTATTATTTTTTTCATCTGTTATCTTTTTCTTTTTCTACTTTCTGTTTTTTTTCTGATTTTGCAGTTAAAAAATGTTTTTACGTTTGTGGGAAAATCTAAAAAAGGAAAATTTTGTTGTATGAAATAAAATATTCCCATATGTAAAAAAAACCTTAATTGAGTGATTTTCAAACATGAACAATTATGTTATTTGATCGATATTTCAATAAGAACATTTACCACATTTGAACGATTTTTCAATAAGAATATTTTACTCATTTGAACATTTTTAATAAGAAATTTGTGTTACTTGAACGATTTTTTTCAATAAGACCATTTTCCTCATTTCCACGATTTTTGAAATATGTATATTTAAATAATTGAAGAATTTTCAATAAAAATATTTATGTGTTATTGGAACAAGGTCAAAACTAGTAAATATTGGTCTACAACAAAATGATTTATTTAATTTAAAGAATGATAAATAAATAAAGAATAAAATAGAAAGAGAAAAATAGAAATATGAGAAAACTTACAAGCAAAATAAACATAAAAATTCAGAAAAGAAAAAATGAAAAAAAAGGAAAAAGGAGAAGAAAACAAGAAAAAGAAAAACTAACAGAAAAACAAAAAGAGAAAAAACTGTAAACCAATGAACTTGACCAGAGGAACTCCTGGCCGGCGCAGTGCGCTTACGAACAGCGTCCGCGGTACGCGGCAAATAGGCCGGCGCGCGCACCCCGCGCTCCAGCGTGCTTAAATCGGCCCAGTTTGCTTTTTTTCGTTTTTCCATTTTTCTTTTTTTGTTTCTTCTTTCTTTTTTCCTTTCTTTTATTTTCTGTTTCTTTCATTATTCTTTTTTTGTTTTTGTTTTTCTTTTCCTTTTTGTTTATTTCATTTTTATTTTTCTTCTCCTTTTTGTTCAGAATTTGAATTTGTTCAAATTTGAATTTTGTTTCTTTTCATTCTTTTTTTTGTTTTCTTTTTGTTTTTACTTTCTTTTTTGTTTCTTTCATTTTTCTTTTTCGTTTTTTCGTTCAGATTTCGAATTTGTATTCGAATTCTGAATTTGTTCATATAAAAAATAATTTAATTTCAAGTTTTTCAAATTTCAAATCCCTTTATTTTTTTCGTTTCTTTTATTTCTTTTCTTTCTGTTTTGTTTTTGTTTTTCTTTTCTTTTTTCCTTTTTGTTAATTTTATTTTTATTTTTATTTTTCTTTTATGTTTATTTTATTTTTTTTATTTTTTTATTTTCATTTTATTAAATTGTTCATATTTACAAAATTTTCAAATTTCAAAACTGTTCAGATTTGAAAATTTTCTAATTCAAAAAATGTTCAGATTAAAAATAAAAATATCTATAAATTATTTAAATTTCATAACTTTTAATAAATTCTATATGATTTTGCAAATATTCATTTTTAATAAATGTTAGGATTTTAGAAATGTTTAAATTCAAAAACTGTTCAGATTAAGAATGTTCAAATCGGAAAATTCTTTAAATTTAAGAACGTTTAATAAATTGTATATGATTTTTTAAAATATTCATTTTAAAATGTTCCGAGTTAAAAATGTTCAAATTTGAAAACTATTCAGATTTGAAAATGTTCAAATTCGAAAACTGTTCAGATTAAAAAATGTTCATATCTGAAATTTAAGAACGTTCAATAAATTGTATATGATTTTCGAAAATATTCATTTTAAAATTTTTAGATTTAAAAATATTCAAATTTGAAAACTGTTCAGATTTGAAAATGTTTAAATTTGAAAACTATTCATATTAAAAAATGTTCATATCACAAAATTATTTAAATTAAAATATAGATTTTAAAAAAATTAAATTCTATAAATTTTTGTTTTAAAAACTTGTTCAAAATAAAAAATGTACAAAACTAAAAAAATGTTCAGATTTATTTTTATCGTATTTTTCAAAATATTTTGTTTTTCAAAAACTATTTAGATTTGTAGAACAGAAAAAGGAAAAAAAGTAACTGGCCTTACCTGATGGGCCGAGCCCACGAAGCTACCCGAGAGAAGGGAGGTGCGCGGCAGCTCCCGCTCGCGCCAATGGGCCGAGCCCACGAAGCCACCCGAGAGAAGGGTGGGTGCGCGGCAACTCCCACTCGCGCCGCTAAAAGCGGTGAATAGCACCTCCCCCCCCCCCCCCCCCCCCCCCCCCCGCGTCGTTCGTGTGTTCTGTCCGACAGAGGTGAATCATGTTCGTGCGATGGTTTCCTCCATCGCTGGCGACTCGTCCCAGACTACCCAGCCCCTGCCCGCCTCCCTTTGCTACGGCTGCGCCGCTCGCTGTCCATCTCCTCCCTGGCTCCCGTTCTGGCCTCCCGACTTTCACATGCCCGATTCTCCCAATCCCTAGCCGGCTAACCCTAGGCGGCAACAGGGAGGCTTGGCAGCGGCAAGCACCTAACGCCTAAACTGGCACTAGTAGGAAAACGCCTATAGATAGCCCAAATAGCCGTGGCGCACTAGTCAAATCGTGCGCCACGGCTAAGTGTCCGTCGCGCACCAACTGCTTCTGCACCACGGCTAAGCACTTAGTCGTGGCGCACGGTCTAATTTGCTACGCCACGGGTAAATTGGGATCTAGGCGGCCGGGGTACTCAGGTGTACTCGTGACGCATAAAAATTTAGTGCGTCATGGCTACCATCCTACTGGTGTCGCACCCGAAATTCATGCGCCATGAGTACGTTTGTCTGGGAGGGCTTTCGTTTGTTGGGTCGCACACCGAAAACGACCGAAAACGCGTGCGCCGCAGGTACATGCGTCGGGGGCTTTTTGGCCGGGCGGGGGACTTTGTTTTTCATTTGTTTTTTTCGTTCGCGCGCGGGACCTCGCTGCCGATCCGTGTGCTCGTTCGATCCAACGGCAGCACGCAGGCGTGGCAGAAGCTAATGGTTCGGATGGGCCGAACGGAAGCACACGATCCGTGTGCTCGTTCTCCTGCCAAAGTACGAAGCCCCCCCCCCCCCCCCCCCCCCCCGCGTGTCGTACCTGGTAGAAGCACGACCTGCACGACGAGACCCAAAGGACAGCACCCAGCACGAGGAGGCCGGCTTGGCTCCCGGCGGCATCGAAGCCTCCCGTGGCAGAGGAGGCTGGCGCGGAGGCGCAGGGACCCAGCGACAGTCGGAGCCCCCCGGGCCTGGGCGACGAGGCACGAGGACGCATCCCGTGGTCGACGGCGGACCACCCCGACGCAGCCATGGCCGACCCTGCGTGCCGTCGAGGAGTACCCGCGTGACGACGAGACCCGTGGCTGACGACGACGAGCTTGAAGACCCCGGCGCGCCGTAGAGGAGTACCCACGCGACGAGGATCTGGTGGCCGGCGCAAAGTCCCCCCGACCACCGCAGCCCGCCACGCCCCCATGGCCAACCCTGCATGAAGCTCCCTATGGTCGTCGGCGTGGCGCCCCCTGCAGCGAGGACGAGGATCTGGTGGTCGGCACGATGGCCGCCGTGGCTGAGAACGGCCCGAAGCCCCCAGACGCATCCGGGGACGAAACCCCCGTGATGCGCTTTTTTTTTAACTCGGAAACATCGTACCCGTGGCGCACCTAGTCCCATACCCGTGGCGCACGTTAGCCGTGGCGCAGAATGCAGAGGTGCGCCACGGCTAATTTGTTACCCGTGGCGCACCGGGACACCTGCATCACGGCTAAAATGTTACCCGTGGCGTGGTAATCCGTGGCGCAGGGCCTGCGCCACGGATAACCAAAAATGGTGCGCCACGGAGTAACTTTTTTTTTACTAGTGTGGTGTAGGCCAGAAGCAAGGGGGCAGGCCTCTTCTTTTCGTACATATAAGTTGAGAAATATAAGTTAATAATTCGGACTTTTCATGGCCATGACCAGGAGTACGCTCGATAAACAGCATTCTTTGAGGTAATGAAGGTATGTAAGCCCATTTTATGAAGAAAATATACAGACTTCTTGTGAATTTTAATATTTCGTAAGACTATAGTGCTATTGCTAAATCGGATTTTAGAGTTCGGCACAGGGCTCCGGATTTTGCCGGCCCAGCCCTGACAGTACCATGTTGCCATAACTGCAGTAAGTCACACATTTTGTGATGGTGACTATTGAATTCAAATTCCCCAAATACTACCGCACAAAGATAATCCCAGTTTACAATAGCATACATCTTCTTATACGACTATAACCACATGGCCGCCGACCTACAGAGGACGCTCCTCAAAGACCTCCATCTCCTTGACCACTTGCCCACTTGGCGAACTGGCAAGCTTGGTTTCGAAGGAGCCGTGACGCTCCCCTCCAAACTGATCGAACCTAGATCGAGATTTACAGCAAACAACCCAAAGGTGCTCGCCAACCTTATCAGTGGATTCTACCGATTGATCCAGAGAGTACGGAACATCGATACCATATTACAACCTAGAATTGGTAGTAAGCCTATTGGCAAGCGGAAAGTCAAAACAGAGGCTGAGCTACGTGTAGCTCGTTTTCAAAAAAAAATTGAATCCGCAAATTTTGACTTTAAAAAAATCTGAAAAAAATCATGGTTGTAAATAATATTGTGATCCGCTGTGAAATTTTTTATTCACAAACTCGTTGTACCGCCCAGTGCAGAAAGGATAAGTCTTGCCTTGAGTTATGTATCATGCTCAACACAAGCATGCATCGAAATCACCAGGACCGCATAAATGGAACTCACAAATATTACAAGTACAATCTTGTTGGTAATACACCCTCTGGCTCATCGGTACTACCGATTATCTGCAAATGAATCATTTCAACACTGTTGTTCGCTTGGATTTAATTATAAGTGTTGTAGATAAGAAAATTGTTTCGTTCATATGAGGAAAAAGAAAAAAAATGGTTCTTACACACTGGCCAGTCCGCAAACAAATATTACTATGTCGATCTATACGTCGGTAGTGGCTATGAATATGATCATTGGCCGTCCTATATAAACCAGAGATTTCGTCTTTTTTTTCAAGAGGCCGTTTACAACGGCAGATAGGCTGTACGACACAAACACAAGCCGAACGACAAAAACTCGCCTTGCACCGTGAGAGGAGATACATTGAGCCCCTAGACCGCGTCAGGACCAAAGAAGGAACTCCAGGAGGCCGACACCGACTCTAAAATAGCACAAGCCAACGCACCGCACACCCATAAACGTCTAAGAGTCGGCGAGTGAGCGGTGCGGCCTAACCAGACCGGAGGCGTCGACCGAGAAGTGGGCGACGGTGTACATAGCACCTCGGAAGCCCACGCTCTGAGCGGCGGCCAACATCAACTCAACTTGGCGCACTGAGAACTCCCCAAACCACCTAGGCGACATCACCAAAGAGGGAACGAGACAGCCATGCCGCCGCTGCCAGATCGGAGGACCGTATCAAGGGTTTCCCTCGTTGCTCGAGGCGGGGAAGTATGAGGAGCACCACGAAAACGCGCCCAAGGAGGTGAGGCTGCTCAGCTTTACACATGGATTTCGCTCGAGCCCTTGAGTCAACCTCAAAGCATCAGTGGCATGCGCCGCAAGGAGTCACCTTTGGCCTCGAGAGGTAAGCTCGGAATGCGGACATCAAAGCATTATGCGTTGACCACCGTCCTATTTCAAGTTTTCAACCACCACCGAAACGGGGCGTGGACGGTGAAAATCCAGCCCGCCATGATGCCCAAGTTCACCTATAGGAGTCTGAGGAGTAGAAATCCGCCGACACCATCAGGCGCCACCATGCAACCAGCAGCCACGGACTTCCCAAGCCCATCTGGGCCAAGTGGGACCTAAGCTCCCGGCTGACGCCATGGGAGCGCATCCGTCGTGGGGGCGGGCTGCACCACCAACGTCCCCGTCGGGCTGTGCACTTCATCGGGATCCCGCAGCACCTCGCCGTGGATTCGCCACCCTCCGAGGCGAATGCCACCACCACGCGAGGGAGAAATCCCGTCGCCGCCGTCGTCGCTCGTGCTTTACCCGTCGGGAGCACTTGTGGTGGCGAGAGGGAGGGAGAGGGGCGAGGAGGGGGGGCCTTGAGGCCGACGGTTTGGCCTTGAGCAAGTATCGTGTACTGTAGGCAACAAACTACTCTCTCTAATCCGTTTTAAATGATGTGAGAAATGAACTGAACAGGTTCGAATCCAAAGGCAGTGAGCCGAGAGACAGTGGGAGCAGCAGCGCGCCCGGGTGGCTGGTTGTACATCTCCGCAGTCTGGGTGGCTGGCTGGCGCAGCGACCTGGGGGCGGGCGTACCCGTTGCAGTGCTCTGCGTACGCGGTTGAAGACGACCGGGTGGTCGATGATAGTTTTCAGAGTGAAAAAAAAAAGAATACGAGCGAGCTGATGGAATCAGGATGGATTTATTTTCCTAAGTGAGTCTAATAGTCCACTCCAAGATAAGAAAAGGAGAAAGAGTACGTACAGCAAAATAGATTAATAATAATACAGTACATGGCGGAAGACATACCTTCTTTTCTATGTGAGCTAGCTTCATCTGGTTCTCCTCTAATTCACACCACTTCTTTAGTTCACAGCACCCTCTAATTATTAGTGTTTTGAGGTTGGTGAGCTGTTGTATGCCCTCAGGCAAAGACCTGATACCCTCACAATCCAATATCTCAAGTTCCTCGAGAGAGGTGGGCAGGACACACACCTTTTCTTGGTTTTGAGCGAGCTTCACCGTTTGCTCCTCTGGTTCAACGACATGCTTTAATTCGGGGCAGAAACGAATTGATAGTGTCTGGAGGCCGGTGAGCTGCTGTATGCTTTCCGGGAGAGACCTCAAGGCATAACAGCTCCATACGGAAAGCAACTTTAAGTTTGGTAGTTGGCCCACTACCCAGGCTGGAAAGCTGACACCATTATAACCACATATCTCCAACTTATTCAATGTGCTTGGCGGCACTAGTTTTTCCAGCAACATTCTGTCATCCACAAATCTCTCAACATCTCTAGTCCACTCCAGTGTTAAGATCTTAAGATTTTGCTTTTCAATTAATTTTATGTGTTCTGCCTCTTCTACGGACTTCACATTTTCAAGTTTAGTTATCCGCAGCTCAATGGGATCTATTGATTGTAGCTTGACTAGGTTGCTACCAGATTCATCATTACCAGGCTGCACCACAAAGTGTGGTAATGATAAAGCGCTGCCACTGAGCTGAGGGGGTTTAGAGATATTGTAGCACTCATTTAGATACAGAAACTTCAGACTATCAATTGCACCTACACTTTCTGGTATCTCCTCTAGACTGGAGCATTTAGAGAGGTCTAATGTATGTAGCTTTCGCAGGCTACCAATACTTTCAGGTATACTGCGAATACAAGAATTACTAGACAAGTCTAGGTACTCTAGATCGAAAAAATTACTGCATATATGGTTGATGAGACTCACAAAGGCATCTGGTTGAATGTCTCTCATTTTAGATAGATTTAAGTACCGAAGTTTGGTCAGATCATGTGGGAGCGAACTGAGATTTGTATCTTTCAAATTCAAATATTGCAGATGGGTAAGACCAACCAAAGCTTCATGCCTAAGATCAGCAGAATGACAGCCTGATAAGTTCAAGTATTTGAGTTGGCTGAATCTGCCCAAGAACTCCGATATACCTTCTACACGAGAACAATTTGAAAAATCCAGATGCACCAGTTCTGTTAGCCTCCCGAATGACGGTGGCAATTTCTTAATTCCTGAACAACCTGACAAATTAAGATACACCAGACCTTCAATATCTCCAATTGACTCTGGCAGTGCTAACACTGCACCAGATCCATGAAGGTTCAGGTGAATTAATTTTGATAGCCTGGTGATGCTATCTGGAATTGTTGTGTGTTTGATCCTTGGGGCATTAAGATACCTCAGCTGCTTCAGTACACAGATAGAATCTGGCAACTTATGTATGGAGCACTTACTTAAGTCCAAGACACGCAAGGACTTAGCAGATAAAAATGCAGCATCATGAAGTTCAGTTTGACCACACTCCATAAAACGAAGTGCTCTTATCTTGGATAAGTCTGACCTTAATGATTTGCTACAATCATCAAGCAATGCATAGTGATAGTAGCTTCCCTTAGCATCGCCCTCCTCGCCAGCAACAAGAATTTCCTCGCCCATGACCGATCTTGCTAAATCATGCACTAGGTCATGCATGGTCAAGAATGTAATATCTTCAACATGTATTTCGATAGTCTGCAACAAAATCATTTAGTAGCGTAAGATATTTGGAGATTTTATATTCAAGCTATTAATAGTAGCCATTTGGTGCGGTAAGCCCTTTATTAAATTGTAATAATTTATTTTTTTGTAGTTCGATAGTCTGCAATAAAATCATTTAGTAGCCTAAGATATTTGGGGTTTTAATAGTAAAGCCAATTTATTGATTTATTCATTTAATTCTAGTCATTTGATGTAGTAAGCCATTTATTAAATGGTAAGTTTAATTTTTGGTGTCCCACTACCACTACTGACCAAGTCTATAGTTGGCTCGCAGGCTCTGCAAAAAGACGGTTTCTATCTTTAAGTCTCAAAATACATATTTGACGTGTTAAACATGATTCTTATTAGGAAATTAAGAAAATAAGAGTAGCAGAAAAGAAACCATGCGAGGCAATAATGCTTGATAAAACTTAGAAAAAATATGAACACTCATGAAAAATCTGGACTAAAATGTGAAATACAGGGAAACGTGTGAAGGCATACAGAAAAAACCCTCCTATAGCAACCGATGTGGAAAAAGGCAATAACCAAATACAAATCATAAAAAGCGAGTGAGATCTTTACTTTCTATTATAATACAACATAGAAGTATTTAATCAAAATAGCATAAAGCTTGTCTCAGTCGCTCGCTTAAGAAAATGTGTGATGTTGCTCCATGATTATGAATAAGTAACCCAGCCCAATACTTACTTTCATAGAAAAGACTGAAATTACTCGAATATTCGTTCAATGACTCAAGACTATTTTAAATTTTCGTTTCCCATTTCCCCACATATTACTTTTCTGATGTATGATTAGATATTATAATATCTTTTTACATTTCATATTTCCTCTTACTCAATTGTCCATTGTCAAACTAGATTTTCTGTTTTTCTTTATTTTTTCATGCTGGCTAGGCTTCTTCATGACAAAATTCATAAAGGTGGTTAATATAAATTGGGCAATTAAAGGCCAACAAAGTATGACTTAATTGCCCAAAAGGTCCAACCGGTGGCATCCCTGATAAACAAAGGAAGATTTTGGCATGGCCACCGGGCCATAGATGAACCCTCTAGACACCACCACTCACAGCGCAAAAATACATCATGCTACCACGATCTGGGGGTCTCCATACATGAGGTCTTCATACCCGCCATACCGGAAAGAATCCGGATCCATGGCCCTGGCAGGGGCATCGCTAGTCAATGTCGCTGAACTACTGATGCACGACTCCTTTGGCATGCCACATCACCAACGTTGATCTCCGCCACTCGCCATATGATGAACTCGTCGGCAAGCAGATCATTCAGAGGCCCAAATCATGCACCACTCACCAATGGAGAGCTTTACAAGCGCAGCATCTTGGATATCCTCACGGCATCAAGGACCTTGATCATAATGACGTTTCGATAGGGTTTCTCTGGCTCACAACTGTCAAGGATGCTAAGAAAATTGTCCGCACCTGCAAGGGGTCCAAGTATTACGCCAGGAAGACCCACTCTTCAGCTCAGACGTTACAAATGATCCCCATCTCTTGGCCCTTCGCCGAATGGGGGCTCGATTTGGTCGGCAAGCTCCCAACATCAACAAGCAGCTTCACACTTGTCTTCATCTCACAAGTTCACCGAGTGGATTGAAGCCAAGGCGCTCACCGCCGAAAACACCGTCACCTCCTTCGAATGACCATCTATCGACTTGGTGTCCCTCACAAGATCATCACCGACAACTAGAGGCAGTTCACAACAAAGGTGTTCAAGGACTTCGCCACCAAGCATGACATCGAGATTGATGCCTCCGTCGTGCACCCTCACATGAACCGGAAGGTAGAGTGCTCAAACGGCCTCATCACGCATGAAGTAAAAGCTTGAATTCACGAGACCTTCCAAGCATTCCTCGTCTGCCTCAAACGCAAGGAGGCAGCAAGGAGAGGGGTGGGGGTGGGGAAGCGAACGAGGGTTTTCCCCTCAAGCCGGCTGGAGGAGGGCGATGCGACAGATCTCTGATTTTTTTGGTTTGGTTTGGTTGGGCTTTTTAGGGTACGTCTGGTTGGTCGGTTAGCAACCTTATTTGAGTGAGCATGCTTATAGTTTAGGACGGTGCATTTATAAACATAACGTATTGATAAATTCTCGCTAAGTACCACCAACTAATCATGCTAGTCACGGTAAGCAATAGACTCTGTTTATGCAAATGGATATGCTCTATGTTCTAAATGCAATATCGAAGTCAGGTGCGTTTCTGTGTGCCAACCAATGCGAATCTGGGATCTTAGGTGCTAAATTATTTGGAGAAGCTGGGTGTTGTAAGCAATGACCATGGTATGTTATACTACGGTATAAATACCCTACAACGTGTGCACTTGTAAATATTTATCATGTGATTGATTTCATTTACATTCACAAGTCAAATAAATTAAATAATAGATTATTCAATTGGAAAAGGTGTACATAAACTCACCGATGATGACTTTGAATGTTCAAGGAAAGAGAGCCCCAAAAGCTGACTAATGTATCTCTCACCGAGCTGCCGAGTACAGAAACCAAGAGAAATCCATTGGTCAATAAGATCATCTTTAACTATCTTGTGACCTTTTGGAAATATTGCACAATAGGCAAAGCATAGCTTCAAATATGAAGGAATAACACTATAGCTTAACTTCAGAGATGCAAGCACTTGTGAATAAGGTGTATCTGTTGAAGAAGATACATTCCATAGATTACTATCTCTCACGGATACCCATTCATTGTGCTTCATAGATTTCAGTGTGTGTCCAAGAGAGTTAGCTGCTAAAGCCACACCACAACACTTCCTTGCAATGACCTTCCCTATCTCCTCTAATTGTTCTTTGTCACCTCTAGATTCAAATGCACTCTTTTGCTTTATTATAGACCAGCACATGTCATCAGTCAATGGTGTTAATTTGTATGGTTGGATGGTAGAGATTTTGTTTGCAATGTCCTCATCTCGTGTGGTTACTATGACTACCACATTACTTCCCTTCCCAATCTTGAGCATATCCATTAGACTTTGCAGTTGAAATACATCACCCTCCCAAAGGTCATCTAAAACGATCAGAATCTTCTTGTCAGCAAGGAGCTCACGAAGAGAATTGTGTATCATCTGCATTCTAGTGTACCCACTCTCCTTCTTTTCCATTGACAGCTGTGATATTATAGAATTGCCAATAGTCATCAAATCAAGTGTCCGGGAAACATAAACCCACACCCGGGAGTAGTCTTTAAATTGGGAACTATTGTAAACCATTTTAGCCAACGTTGTCTTGCCAAGGCCTCCAAGTCCACATATGGGGAGGATTGTGATATCATTCTGCATGCTCTGAGATAAAGAATCCAATATTTCCTCTTTCTCCGTGGTCCTCCCAACAACCAGTGTCTCAATGTCTGACGTGGTTTCCCGGTTATCGGTAACCTTTGGCTCATTTGCATCAGTGTCTTTTGTTGATTTGAATTTTTTGCGTTGATATGTGATCTCCTCCAAATCCTCCTTTACCTTCTCCATCTTATTTGCCATTCTAATCTTGGTTCCAATTGTGAGACATGGGATCATAATGGTCAAATATTTTTTGAATGACAGCTGCAAAATAATTATTTTCTTAGTACACTGCGAAATGGCAAGTAGTACACATATGCAGTCAGACGAATAAGAAGTTTAGTTACAGCATCAATAGACGTTTCTTCTACATTCTAATGGATCAAATATTATTTCGTTTTTAAGAGACGTAGCATATATGCCATTGGTACAAAGTTGTAAGAAATCTTGACAAAATTTAGATCTGCAGACAATATATATATATATAGAGCAGGACTATTCTAGAACCCCCCTTAAGAGGTTCTAGAATAGCTATTCTAGAACCACCCTAAATACAGAGCTTCTAAACCCGAACCCGACCCACTGGACCAAACCGGCACCAAAAAAAATCCCCACCCGCACCCGCACCGCCCAAATCATGGCGGCCGCACCGCCCAAATCCTCCATCTCCTCCTCCCCTTCTCCTGACCGAGCTCCTCCTTGCCCCGACCGGCTCCACTCTCCCCTCTCCTCCCTGTGCTCCCTCTCTCCCCAGTTCTCCTCCTTCCCCTTGCCCCAGCACCTCCGCCCCGTGCTCCCCTCCAGCGCACCTCCTCTGCCTCCCGCACCGTCGCCGGCCGCCCTTCTCTGCCTGCCTCTGTCGACCTCCCACCACCGGCACCACCAATCTCGTGGGGTCCTGCTGACGCGCACCAGCACCGCTTGCTCCATACATGGCCCAATCGGTCGGTGCAGCGACAACCGCGAACGAGAACACGACAATTCCTCCAGCTGGGCGCACCGCGGCACGCACACGCAGTGTGCGAAGAACCATCTCGGATGATTCCGTTCGCCGACGAGATGCCACGCGGCCGTCCCTGTTGACGCGACGTAGTTACCTATCTGTCTCTACCGGCGCCGGCGGCCGGTAGATCCTCCGGCCGAGTCCCCTGTGGCTTCCCTCGTCCACCGCGCATGGAGACACTGTCCCCGCCTCCGGACAACGGGGACGTCCATGGCGGCATGGCTAGGAGGCCCGCCGGCGCTCCTCCCCTCGGGAGTCCGCTCGCATCCAAGTAGTCCACGGAGCTCGCCACCACGGGAGTCCATGGACCAGGTCCTGCACCACCGGAGCAGCCCCTCCTCCTTCTACCTCCGGCCTCACCCTCCTCCAGCTCCTCTCACGTTCTGAACTGCGCCAAGCTGCAAGGACAAGGCTGGTTCTGCAGCCGTTCACTTGATTATTTTTTGTAGTTCAGATCTTATCGTAGATGTAGTTCATGGTTCAAAACGTGTGTGTTTAGTGTTGGTGGGTATTTTGTAGTTCAGTCAATTGTTGTTGCTCTAGTATTTTTTACGATGCATACTAATGTGTGGCCAATACAAGTTCGCATTACTCACAGGGACAGTTCACTTTCTATTTTTCTGGAGTTCATTTAGTGTATCCGATAATTCATAGTTCCAGTTAAAAACACACAGGAAAAAAGGCAGTTCAGAAAGACAAAATTGTGTAGTTCACATTAAAAAAAATTGCTATGAAGTTCGCTCTGAACATCGCTATGAAGTTCAAATTTGTTGTTCGGAGAAGTTTAATTTGCGTGATGTGCGAAGTTCAAACAGGCAAAAAAAATCAGACAAGTCAAAAAAATGACGTAACCCGTGCATCTGGTGCTCCGTGAGGAAGTTCACATACGTGTTAGGAAGAAGTTCAGTGTTGTGAAGTGGGAAGTTCAGAAAAAACGAGAATTCTAAAACAACAGAATTATGTATATTTAAAACTGCTCCTAAACCGTAAGGAATTTCGAAAAAGTGCGTGAGATAACAAAGTTGCGGCTTTTTCATAGCTTTCCAACGGCGTATCATTTGCATCAATCCGATAAACGGTTTGAAAATGGCGAGCAAAATACGGTACTGTCTCGAAAATAGTGTTAGTATATTTGAAATTGTTTAAAAACCGTAACTAATTTCGAAAACCAGTGAAAACGAAAAAATTTCGTAATTTCCATAGCTATCCAACGGTATATCACATGCATCATTCCGATAAGCGGATAAAAAATCGCACTAGAAAATTTTCCCGTGAAGGTGGAGAATCAGTGTGTTCCGTCAGGAAGTTCACATTACCATTAAATGAAGTTCATCAACTTTACGAGGGAAGTTCAGAAGTGGTTACAGAATAGCTATTCTAGAACTAGTTTCAGAATAGCAGACATATATATATATATATATATATATATATATATATATATATATATATATATATATATATATATATCGATAGTAATTTTTGAGAGAAAAAAATATCAACAGTGTTCCATGATAGGATGTATAACTTAACTCGCACGTATTAATACACTCATATAAATAACTGGGGTACATTGTTGTACCTTCCGGGCAGACGGCTGTTTGTCGACCTCGAACTCATCAATCATGTCGGAGATGGCATACATCATGTGCTTAAGCCGCTTCAGCCAAAGAAGCGTCGATTTGTCCGTGATGGACCGCCTCTCGGCGTCCTCCAGCACCGCCTCGACGGATTCTAACGCCATCTTCATCTTCTTCAGATCCGCATCAAATTTCGTCAGCAGCTCGATCTGACCACCTATTGCTGAACCAATCTGGTCGCCCACCACCTTGAGTATTGCAGCGGCAAGCATGCCACCGAGCTCCGCCATGGCCGCCGCTGCTTTGTGCTCAAGATGTGGGTGGGGGTTGAAGGTGTGTGGTGATAGCAAGAATGAAAGGGTAGACGATGGAACAGAGCTGTGTCTGTGTGCACACGGTGGTCTTCTTGACGTGGGCCGGGGGTTGAAGGTGGCTCGGTTTACATGGCATCTTCTTGACGTGTATCACAGCAAGAATGATCTGGGCTAAAGGCATACGTGAAGTGCGGTGCAAGCTATGCTCAAATTCGCATGGCGTGTCCAGTTTGGCTTTAAACCGTGTGAAAGGCATCGGCGAGAGAAGAAGCTAGCCCCCGTCCGGACGGAAAATGCCTCTCTGACATGTGAAAGGCATCGGCTTTAAACCGTGTGAAAGGCATCTACGCCACGGTCAGGATCACTTGGCGATGTGGTACACGTTTGGTCCAAGAGGCGCGCCTATTAATAAAGCTCAGAACATTGATTCGTTCGTATATCAGAGGATATCTGTATACGGGCAGGGGACAGTACTGAAGCAGGCGTTAAGGAAGGAATCAGAAACTGTACTCTGAATTTTTTAGGAGTTTAGCAACTTCTCCGCTGATGCTCAAGTTTAAAAAAACTGATGTTCCTTTTCTTTCCTTGTTTTATCTGTATAGTTTTGCGAAAAATTGAATTTTTATTTTACCTCCGCAAAAAAGATAAATTTCGATGCTAGATAAAAAAAATTTGAGTCATTCTTTTGTCTTTTTATACAGAACAATAAAAAAAATCTTTTTCCCATGAAATTTTACGCGACATAGAATGTGGATATCTATTTACGTCAAACCAGTTTCGTTTTTTGGTAGGAAATTGGACCATGTGATTTCTGAGTACTAGGAGGATCATTACGCCCATTATATTAATCACAGGGGTGGATTTAACCTCCTGATCCATGCCCCTGTATCTGTATGGGCATCAGCTTAGGGGAGGCCGGCTACCAGACTCTGGTTTGCTTTCCAACACCTAGAAAGCTCGCTTGGAGCTTGATTATCAATAAACGTGCAGCACAACTCTAGTTGAAATTCTAATTACTTTCAGTAAATTAGATGAAGTCCATTTAAATAGGAATATAGTACTCCCTCCGTCCTAAAAAGGATGTCATTTTTTTGTCCAAATTTGAATATATCTAGACACTAAAAAGGATGTCATTTTTTTGTCCAAATTTGAATATATCTAGACACTAAAAAGGATGTCATTTCTTTGTCCAAATTTGGACAAAGAAATGACATCCTTTTTGGGATGGAGGTAGTAGTACGGTTAGAAAATTCAAAATATTGCAGTAGTACCCCGACAAGTATGGTCTATTTTGTAAACTAAATTGTATTTCTGATAATTGGAACCATATTATTGTACTTGGTTCAAGCCAGATCTTTTTAGGCATTTTAAAAGTAGAAAACGTTATTTTCATTACATGAATGTGGAATATTATTTGTCATATTTATTTTCATGGTGAGAGGCATTTTTGTGCCAAAATATTAGATGAATTGCCAAAGAGTTGTCTGAAAATGGCCATAATGAAAGCCAAGAATGTTCATACATAGAACGCCATTTTGTGGAAAACTTTTTTTTAAACATGTCAAGATTGAATTGGATCATTTTTTGTCAACTAGTGGCCATAAAAGGACTCCATACCAAGGAATTCATCTTTAGACTTTTTAATCATATTGTTTGTTTTTTCTACAAGTATGGTGCAAATTGTTGGTGCAACTTTCCATATGAGGTCTATGATTTTTTTGTTTGTAAACCCATATGGATATTACATAGATATTTAGATGGTTACATGAATACGATTTTTGGTGATTTTATATAACAACCTATATCACACATGTAGTTCAAATTTTAATTAAATTCGGTGAATTCAGCAGAAAGGCTTAAAAATTCGATATATTAGGTAGTACCCCTACAATATTGTCCAATTTATTTGAAATTGTATTATGGCAATTGCAACAATATTTATTGTAGTTGCTTGAGTATTCAAACCTTTATAGGCATTTGGAAAAGGATATTTTCATAAAATAAATATGGAATATTCGTCGTCATATTTGTTTATCATGGTTAGACACATGTTTGTGCCAAAATTGGAGAAATTGTTTAGATGGTCTGAAGATGTCCATGCACTTTGTAATTTGAGATAGGCGAAGAACCAAGAGAAAGTTGAGAAATATAAGATAGGTGAAGAACCAAGAGAAAGTTGTGAAATATAAGTTGATAATTCGGACTTTTTATGGCCATGACAAGGAGTAAGCTCGATAAATAGTATCCTTTGAGGTAATGAAGGTATGTGAGCCAATTTTATTCAAAAATCAGACTTCTTGTGAATTATAATATGTTCATATATAAGACCATAGAGGTATTGCTAAATCGGATAGGGCCCAATTTTAGAGTTTGCCACAGGGCCCCGGATTTTCCCGAACTGACCCCTGGCCCTGACGGTACCATGTTGCCATAACTGCAGTAATTCACACATTTTGTGATGGTAACAGTTGAATTCAAATTCCCCAAATACTACCGCACGAAGATAATCCTGTTTACAATAGCATACATCTTCTTATACGACTATAACCAAATTTCCTCTGCTTCAGGTGCTCTGTCTGACAGTGCACTGTAGTCCGACATGAAACTAAGCAGGAAACGTAAACTACACCCGGGTTGCCACTGTAGTTCTGTAGAACAATAACATAGGATAATCGATGACTTGCGTGACTCAAGGTTCATTGGGGAATTTGATGATCTAAAGACCAATGTAAACCTTGTCAGGCCCATCAAAGCGGGGGTGAGAAGCAGGCCAAGGAAGACAACGACCTGGCCGGCCAGCGTGCGAGAGGAGGTCCTGCTGCAAGAGTTCATCCTCGCCTCACTTCCTGAATGCTAGCAGTTCCGACCGGGTGGATGCAGTGCAGCAGTGCCGAGGACACGAGGCAGCGAGTTGTCCTTCGTTGGACCTGCAGCCGGCGACAGCAGTGTTGCTTCTCCACTATAATGATGCGTATTTTTAGCACTAACTAGGGAGAGGTCTCATTATCGTCAGTTTCAACCACTGCCCATTCTGATCATTTCTCCCCGTACCGCCCAGTACGTGCAGAAAGTATCACATAAATACAAGTGTTGCCTTGAGTTGTGTTTCATGCTCAACACTAGCAAGTATCCAAATCACCAGGATCGGCATAAATGGAACTCACTAATATTACAAGTACAGCCGGTTTGGTTCAGAAAAAAAAAAAGGTGAAACTAACGGTCTAACCAAGAAGCCGTGCACTTTGGTAGCGATCTAACCAAGATGCAGAAACGATGCCAGGGTCGCCACTAAGCACAAACAGAAGGCGATGGGAGAGTCTTGAGACCCTGTAGCCTAGAAGGGTAATATAGAAAGATGACCTGCAGCCTCCAGGGGAATTTGGTGCCTGAAGAACCCCAGTTCCATGCTGCAGATTAGGACGGTCGGATCGTGCAAACCAAAAGGCATATTAGCATGTGCAAATAAAAAGACTTATTACCAGAGATAATAATGTATTTGTGCCAGATGGTCGCCCTTCAACTCCCTGAATTTTAATCGGCCTGAACAAAATCTTGCAGGTTGACTCAGGCCTTGAACTTGCAACCTGGCGTGCGGTAATACACTCTCTGGCTCATTCGTACTACCGAATATACTGCACAATGAATAATTTTAACACTGTTGTTAGCTTCGATTTAGATAAGGAAATTGTTTCGTTCATATCCGTAACAAAAAAATGGTTCCAAGTGTTACGCACTGGCCAGTGCTGCAAACAAATCCCCAAGTTACTATGTGGATCTTCACATTGGTCGTGGCTATGATCATTGGCCCTACTCTATAAACCAGAGATTTCGTTTTTTTTTTCAAGAGGCCGTGTACAACGCCAGGTAGGCTATACGACACAAACACGAGCCGAACGACAAAAACTCGCCTTGCACCGTGAGAGGAGATACACTGAGCCCCTAGACCGCGACGGGAACTCTAGGGCCGACACCGACTCTAAAATAGCACAAGCCAACGCACCGCACACCCATAAACGTCTAAAAGTCGGCGAGTGAGCGGTGGGGCCTAACCAGACCGGAGGTGTCGAGCGAGAAGTGGGCAATGGTGTACATAGCACCTCGGAAGCCCACGCTCTCAGCGGCGGCCAACATCGACTCAACTTGGCGCACCGAGAACTCCCCAAACCACCTAGGTGACATCACCAAAGAGGGAACGACACAGCCATGCCGCCGCTGCCAGATCGGAGGACCGAATCAAGGGTTTCCCTCGTTGGTCGAGGGCAGGGAAGTACGAGGAGCACCACAACAACGCCTTCGAGGAGGTGACGTCGCCCGCGGACGTCGTTGTTGTCAGCTCCACGCATGGATTTCGCCCGAGCCTGTCAACCTGAAAGCATCAGTGGCACGCGCCGCAAGGAGTCACCTTTGGCCTCGAGAGGTAAGCTCGGAATGCCGACAACGAAGCAGAATGCGTTGACCACCGTCCTATTTCAACCACCACCGAAACGGGGCGTGGACGGTGAGAATCCAGCCCGCCACAGTGCCCAAGTTCACCTATAGGAGAGTGAGGAATAGGAATCCGGCGACGCCGTCAAGCTCCACCACGCCAACTAGGAGCCACGGACCTCCCAAGCCCATCTGGGCCGAGTGGGACCTAAGCTCCCGGCCGACGCCATGGGGGCACATCCGTCATGGGGCGGACTACACCTCCAATGTCGTCGTCGGGCTGTGCACTTCATCGGGATCCCGTAGCACCTCACCATGGATTCGCCACCTCCGAGGCGAATGCCACCACCACGCGAGGGAGAATCCAGGCGCCGCTGTCGTCACCCGTGCTTTACCCGTCGGGACCTCTGGTAGCGGCGAGAGGGAGAGGGTCGAGGAGGGGGCCTTGAGGCCGATTGTTACCTTGAGAAAGTATTGTATACTGTTAGGCAACAAACTACTCCCTCTAATCCATTTTAAATGACGTGAGAAATGAACTGAACAGGTCCGAATCCTTGTACAACTTGCGACATTTAATTGGACCGGAGGGAGTAGTATAATTTTGTTTTTTGAGGAACGGATGGAGTAGTATAATTGAGTGGCAGTTATTGGGGCCGAATCCAACCCAGCCCACTATTTCTTTTCTGCAAACTAGCCGCATCTGCAACCTTGGTATGGTCGCGCCTCGCTTGGTCGTCTTCCTAGGCATTCTGTATCACTCTTCACAGGCAGATCCGGGCCGCAAACGTCGTGCTCCCAGGTGGTCGTCTCGGCGGGGGGGCGGTGCTGGCGAGACGCGCGCTGAAGACCGGCAGAGGCGTCGAGGCGACGCATAGGCCAGCCCCGCCCGTCCGTGAAGCCACCCGTGAGAGAGGACAAGGGGGCGGGGGCGGCGGGCCTTGGTAGTGCGGCGCGCTCGGGTGGCTGGCTGTGGATCGCCGCACTCTGGGCACCAAGAGGTACGGCGGTCGGGTCTGGGCGACGGTGAAGATCCCGTATGTTGGCGCAGCGACCCGGGGGCGGGCGTACTGGGCTGGTATTCCCGCGCAGGGATCCGGGGCAGCGCTCCGGACCTCCGGTGAAGGGAGTTGTTGCGCACGGTTGAAGACGACCGGGTGCTCGATGATAGTTTTTAGAGTAAAAAAAAAAGAATACGAGCGAGCTGGTGAGCTCGGGATGGATTTATTTTCATAAGTGAGTCTAATAGTACTCCAAGATAAGAAAAGCAGAAAGAGTACGTACAGCAAAATAAGATTAATAACACTAATACAGTACATGGCGGAAGACATACCTTGTGTTCTATGTGAGCTAGCTTCATCTGGTTCTCCTCTGATTCACACCACCGCTTTAGCTTAGGGCACCCTCTAATTCCTAGTCTTCGGAGGTTGGTGAGTTGTTGTATGCCCTCAGGCAAAGACATGATACCCTTACAATCCAATATCTCAAGTTCCTCGAGAGAGGTGGGCAGGACGCACACCTTTTCTTGGTTATGAGCGAGCTTCATCGTTTGCTCCTCTGCTTGTTCAACGACGTGCTTTAATTTCGGACAGAACCAAATTGTTAGTTTCTGGAGGCCGGTGAGTTGCTGTATGCTTTCCGGGAGAGACCTCAAGGCATCACAGCGCCATACGGAAAGCTCCTTTAAGTTTGGTAGTTGGCCCACTACCCAGGCTGGAAAGCTGACACCATTATAACCACATATCTTCAACTTCTTCAATGTGCTTGGTGGCACTAGTTTTTCCAGCAACATTCTGTCATCCACTGATCTCTCAACATCTTAGTCCACTCCAGTTTCAAGACCTCAAGATTTTGCTTTTCCATTAATTTTATGTGCTGTGCCTCTCCTACGGACTTCACATTTTCAAGTTTAGATATCTCCAGCTCAACGGGATCTATTGATTGTAGCTCGACTAGGTTGCTACCAGAGTCGCCGTACCCAGGCTGCACCACAAAGTGTGGTAAAGATACTGCACCGCTGCTGAGCTGAGGGGGTTCAAAGATATAGTCGCACCCATTCAGATACAGAAACTTCAGACTATCAATTGTACCTAAACTTTCTGGTACGCCCGTTAGATGGTAGCATTCAGAGAGGTCTAATGTATGTAGCTTTCTCAGGCTACCAATACTTTCAGGTAACTCCTCTAGAAAGGTGCATTCAGAGAGGTCTAATGTATGTAGCTTTCTCAGGCTACCAATACTTTCAGGTATACTGCAAATATCATTACTAGACAAGTCTAGGTGCTCTAGATCGAAAAAATTACTGCATATACGATTGATGAGACTCACAAAGGCATCTCCTCCAATGATTCTCATACCGGATAGATTTAAATACCGGAGTCTGGTCAGATCGTCTGGAAGGGAACTGATAATTGTATCTTTCAAATTCAAATATTGCAGATGGGTAAGACCAACCAAAGCTTCATACAGACGATCAGCCTTAAGACAGCCTGAGAGGTTCAAGTATTTGAGTTGGCTGAATCTGCCCAAGAAGTCCGATATACCTTCTACACGAGAACAATTTGAAAAATCCAGATGCACCAATTCTTTTAGCCTCCCAAATGACGGTGGCAATTTTTCAATTGCTGAACAACCTGACAAATTAAGATACACCAGACCTTCAATATCTCCAATTGACTCTGGCAGTGCTAAAATTGCAGGAGATCCGTGAAGGTTCAGGTAAATTAATTTTGATAGCCTGGTGATGCTATCTGGAATCGTTGTGTGTTTGATCCTTGGGGCATTAAGATACCTCAGCTGCTTCAGTACACTGATAGAATCTGGCAACTTGTGTATGGAGCACTCGCCTAAGTCCAAGACACGCAGGGACTTGGCAGATAAAAATGCAGCATCATGAAGTTCAGTTTGACCACACTCCATAAAACGGAGGGCCCTTATCTTGGACAACTCTGAGCTTAATGATTTGCTACAATCATTAAGCAGTGCATAATGATAGTAGCTTCCCTTAGCATCGCCCTCCTCGCCAGCAACAAGAATTTCCTCGCCCATGACCAATCTTGCTAAATCATGCACCACTAGTGGAAAAGGGGCTTCCATTCGGCCCTTTTGTCCCGGCACATTAAATAACCGGGACGAATGCCCCCATTGGTCCCGGTTCCATCGGCCGGGGCGTCGGGGACCTTTGGTCCCGGTTCAATTGGGACCTTTGGTCCCGGTTCGTGGCTGGAACCGGGACCAAAGGGTCCGCACGTGCCCGCGGCGGCCGTGGGTCCCCTGGCAGGCACCCTTTGGTCCCGGTTCCAGCCACGAACCGGGACCAAAGGCTCTTCCCTGCCTATATCATCTTCCACCCGAGCTCCACCACCATTTTTAGCTTGAGTTCATCAACATTTTCTCCTCCATTTCCACTCCATCACTCAAGTTAATCCCCATTTTTTTTCACCATTTGTGAGGATTGAAGGCACCCCATATATTCAAGAGTTAGCAACATCATCCTTTTCTCCGAAGTTGCAACTTTAGCTCATTTCATTGCTAGTTTAGCTCATTTTATGGTTTGTAGTGCAAGCAAGGTGTTTGATGAAATGCCTAGCTAGAGAGTTTAATTTTTTATATGCATTTTGAGCTCAAATTAATTTATTATTTGTGGATTTTAGTGTCGTCCCGTCCTCACCGCCGTCGATAGCCCGCGTCGTCCCGTCACCGGCACCACCTCGGTGAGCTTTTTTTCTTTATCTTCTATTTTAAGAAAAATGACATGTATGATTTAAAAGCATATTTATTTCTTGTATATTTTTCTTATGTTTTTTTTATATGTATAGTGTCATGGTTTTGATATCCGCCCCCGTCGGCCCTTGTCCGGTCTATGATTCGGATGTGGTATATTTTCATAACTATTTGTTTCATTTCGTGTTTAAAACAACTATACCTACCAACTTGACATAGAAACTTTTATCTAGGAGGTAGTTGAACCGGAAATTCCAACCGACCCTATTGTCGAGTTTTTTGTAAAAGAAAACAATGATTTGAAAGCAAAATTGGAAAGAAGTGAAGATCTTCGTCTGCAATGCCTAGAAGAGAAGATGAAATTGGAGTTGAAGCTTGCCGACATCATCGATGAACACGAGTTCAAGCTTGCCGACGTCGCACATGCCCATGAGATCAAGATGGATGCAATGCGCTTGAAGATTAAAAAGATTAGAAAATATTCCATTAGTCAGGAGGCTTGGTACCATTATGTTGTTGGTTCAGTAGTTACCTTAGTTGCGATTTTGATCGCATTTGGTGTTGGATTTAAATTATTTAGATAGTTGTATGTTAGTTTCAATTAATGTATGTTTTATGAGGACTATGCATTACAATTACTTTACTTTGGTTTTAATGTGATGAACTTGTATTAACTAATTTGGTCACTATTATATACTCTTGATGTAGTGCAATAGTTTTTGATATATTTATATAATGCAGATGAGCCGGCAATGGATGTATAGTGACCGACGATTTCCCGACTATATTAATGGCATGCATTATTTTCTCCGTGTGGCTGAGAAAAACAAGCCGTCGAATGGTTTTATTTCTTGTCCATGTAGCGTCTGCAAGAATACGCAGGATTACTCTACCTCAAAAACCATTCACGTCCACCTGTTGCAGCATGGTTTCATGTCCGGTTATAATTGTTGGACCAAGCACGGAGAAAGAGGGGTTATAATGGAAGAAAATGAAGAAGAAGAGGATAATGACAACTATCCTACGTTCACCGAAGACGGTGATACTGCAATGGGGGAAGACGAAGCTGAAGAAGAGCCCATTGTTGATGAGCACGATGATGATTTTGGTCGGGCCATTCTTGATGCACAGATAAACAGCGGAACTGAAAACGAGAGGTTGAAGTTGGAGAGCATGTTAGAGGATCACAAGAAATTGTTGTACCCAACTTGCGAAGATGGCCAGAAAAAGCTTGGTACCACGCTGGAATTGCTGCAATGGAAGGCAGAGGAAGGTACTTCTGACAAGGGATTTGAAAAATTGCTGAAAATAATAAAGAAGATGCTTCCAAAAGATAACGTATTGCCCCCCAGTACGTACGAAGCAAAGAAGGTTGTCTGCCCACTAGGATTAGAGGTGCAGAAGATACATGCGTGCATCAATGACTGCATCCTCTACCGTGGTGAGGAGTACGAGAATTTGAATGCATGCCCGGTATGCGGTGCATCGCGGTATAAAATAAGGCGAGATGACCCTGGTAATGTTGAGGGTGAGCCGTGCCCTAGGAAGAGGGTTCCTGCCAAAGTGATGTGGTATGCTCCTATAATACCACGATTGAAACGTTTGTTCCAAACAAAGAGCATGCAAAGTTGTTACGATGGCACAAAGAAGACCGTTTGAAAGACCTGATGTTAAGACACCCCGCCGATGGGTCGCAGTGGAGAAAAATCGACAGGGAGTTCCCGGAATTTGCAGCTGACGCAAGGAACTTAAGATTTGGGCTAAGTACAGATGGCTTTAATCCTTTCGGGGAGCAGAGCTCTAGTCATAGCACCTGGCCTGTGACTCTGTGTATTTATAACCTTCCTCCTTGGTTGTGCATGAAGCGGAAGTTCATTATGATGCCAGTGCTCATCCAAGGCCCGAAGCAACCGGGCAACGACATTGATGTGTATCTGAGGCCATTGGTTGAAGAACTTTTACAGTTGTGGCGTGACGAAGGTGTACCTACGTGGGATGAGCACGAACAAAAGGAATTTGACCTACGAGCGTTACTGTTTGTAACCATCAATGATTGGCCTGCACTTAGTAACATTTCAGGACAGTCAAACAAGGGATACAATGCATGCACGCACTGTTTAGGTAAGACTGAAAGTATACATATGGGAAACAAGAATGTGTACCTGGGGCATCGGCGATTTCTTACAAAAGGGCATGCCGTAAGAAAGAAAGGCAAGCATTTCAAAGGTGAGCCAAATCATCAGACGAATCCTAAATTACCTAATGGTGATGTTATATATGACATGGTCAAGGACTTAAAAGTAATCTTTGGAAAGGGTCCTGGCAGTCTATCTGTTTCGAATGACGCTGATGGACACGTACCCATGTGGAAGAAGTGCTCTATATTTTGGGAGCTACCCTATTGGAAAATACTGGAGGTTCGCTCTGCAATCGATGTGATGCACGTGACGAAAAATCTGTGCGTGAACCTACTAAGCTTCTTGGGCGTGTATGGGAAAACAAAAGATACACCGGAATCACGACAGGACCACCAACGTATGCACGAACGAGACGACCACCTGAATCCAGATAAGTATCAAGGTCTTGCCAGCTACGCTCTTACCAAAGAAGAGAAGGAGATCTTTTTGAAGTCCTGAGCAGTATCAAGGTCCCGTCTGGTTTCTCGTCGAATATAAAGGGAATAATAAACATGGCAGAGAAAAAGTTCCAGAACCTAAAGTCTCATGACTGCCACGTGATTATGACACAATTACTTCCGATTGCATTGAGGGGGCTTCTACCGGAAAATGTTCGAGTACCCATTGTGAAGCTATGTGCATTTCTTAATGCAATTTCTCAGAAGGTGATCAATCCATTAACTCTACCAGGTTTACAGAGGGAGGTGGTCCAATGTCTTGTCAGCTTCGAGTTGGTGTTCCCACCATCCTTCTTCAATATTATGACGCACCTCATAGTTCACCTAGTCGAAGAGATTAATGTTCTCGGTCCTGTATTTCTACACAACATGTTCCCCTTTGAGAGGTTCATGGGAGTCTTAAAGAAATACGTTCATAACCGTGCTAGGCCCGAAGGAAGCATCTCCAAGGGCTATGGAACAGAGGAGGTAATTGAGTTTTGTGTTGACTTTATTCCTGACCTTAAGCCGATCGGTGTTCCTCAATCGCGCCATGAGGGGAGACTGCGTGGAATAGGCACGCTAGGAAAGAAAGCAATAATGTGTAAGGACTGGGATTCTTTCAATCAAGCACACTACACAGTTCTACATAATTCCATCTTGGTGGCTCCGTATATCCAGGAACACATGAATATTTTACGCTCTAAATGTCCGGAGCAGCCTGGAGAATCGATTGAAAGAGAACACATGAAGACTTTCAGCGGATGGTTGCAAACACGTCTCATTAATGACAACACTGTTGAAGAACAATTATACTTGTTGGCCAAAGCACCATCGTCGACTATATTGACTTTTCAAGGGTACGAGATAAATGGGAATACATTTTATACGACCGACCAAGATAAAAAGAGCACCAACCAAAACAGTGGTGTCCGCTTTGATGCAACAAACAACAATGGGAAAAAGGACACATATTATGGTTACATAGAGCAGATATGGGAACTTGACTATGGACCTTCTTTCAAGGTACCTTTGTTCAGGTGCAAATGGTTCAACCTGGAAGGCGGGGTAAATGTAGACCCGAAGTACGGAATGACTACGGTGGATGTAAAAAAACTTGGGTACGACACCGAACCATTCGTCCTAGCCAATGACGTGGCTCAGGTTTTCTATGTGAAGGACATGTCTTCCAGACCGAAAAAAAGAAAAGATAAGCAAGCGAATACATCATACGATGAGCCAAAGCACCACATAGTTCTTTCAGGAAAAAGAAACATCGTAGGAGTGGAGGACAAGACGGACATGTCGGAAGATTACAATAATTTTCATGAAATTCCCCCCTTCACGGTTAAAACTGACCCAACCATCGCGTTGAATGATGAAGATTGTCCATGGTTGCGACGCAATCAGAAGAAAGGGACACACACGAAGAAGAAAGGGACACACTAGATAGGGATGTTGGTGGTGATGTGTAATAATGTATTAAACCTTTTATCAAATGCACACGGTTTCACCTGACTTGTGATTACCTGCATATCAAATGACTTGTATGACTTGTATTCGGTCGATGAACTGAAGGATTCCTAGATATAGAACAAAACACACGGTTTCACCTGCATACAGCCCAACAGTGGCTCGTGCGTGCCTGCATATAAAATGCACTGTTGGACGTATGCAGGCGAATCCGAATGATTTGTATTCGGTCTTTGCCTTCCGGACTAGTTTGACTAGCTTCTTCTCCGTGTTGCCGTACTCTTGTTCTTCATCTCCTCCTCGATCATGTTTGGTATTTATAGCTAAAAGATCAGGGCAACTCTTCATCTTTAGTCCCGGTTGGTAGATTGAACCGGGACTAAAGGAGCGTTGATATGTGAGACGTTGGATCAGAAGCACATGGATCGTGTGTTTCGTTGGAGCTCTTGTGAGCCGTTTGATCGGAAGCACACGGATCGTGTGTTTCTTTAGAGCGCTTGTGGGCCGTTGGATCAGGGTGTGTTTCTTCGAGCGCTTCTGAGCCGTTTGATCGGAAGCACACGGATCGTGTGTTTCTTTAGAGCGCTTGTGGGCCGTTGGATCAGGGTGTGTTTCTTTCGAGCGCTTCTGAGCCGTTGGATCTCAAGCAGAAGATATGGCACACATATCAACGCTCCTTTAGTCCCGGTTCAATCTACCAACCGGGACTAAAGATGAAGAGTTGCCCTGATCTTTTAGCTATAAATACCAAACATGATCGAGGAGGAGATGAAGAACAAGAGTAGCCCTGATCTTTAGAGCGCTTGTGGTGGTGGTGGAAGTGGTAGCCATGCCCCTCGGTCGGATCCAAGCAGCTGCAAGGCTCTCTCATGATCTACAACATTCCCAACACTTTTTGGGACGGTCGTTAGATCATGAGAGATGTCTTGCGGCTGCTTGGATCGAAGGTCGATTTGCTGCTCACGACGACGCAAGACAGATGCGCAAGCTTCCGGATGGGCAAAACCAGTGTTGGATCAGCCACATGACAACCGGTAGTAATGGGCTTCTGTTTTTTTCTCTCTTATTTTTTCTTTGCCGTAATGACCACATGGGCAATTAGGTATTGAAACATTTGAAAAGAAACTAGAAAAAGATATGATTTTCAAATAATAAAAAGAAACTAGAAAAATAAATATTAAAAAGATAATGATTTTCAAATACTGAAACATTTTAAAAGACACTAGAAAAGATATGATTTTCAAATAATAAAAAGAAACTAGAAAAATAAATATTAAAAAGATAATGATTATATGACTTTTTAAATAATAAAAAGAAACTATAAAAAGAAAAACAGGAAAAGAAACAAAAAAGAAACCAGAAAAAGAAAACAGAAAAAGAAACTAGAAAACAGAAATAGAAACAAAAAAGAAAAAAGAAAAAAAAGGCCTTTGGTCCCGGTTGGTAACACCAACCGGGACCAAAGGCCCGCTGGGCTTCGCGCGCATTTTTTCGCGGCCCGGGGGGACCTTTCGTCCCGGTTGGTGTTACCAACCGGGACCAAAGGGTCTTTGGTCCCGGTTCGTGGCTGGAACCGGACCAAAGGTCCCTTCCGCGTCGATTTGGGCGGTTCCCTTCTTCTTTTTCCTCATTCTCTTCTCTCGAACGCCGCCGCGTGCTCCGCCCTCCCTCTGCCCTCCGCCCTTCCTCTGCCACCGCCGCCGCGTGCTCCGCCCACCGCCAGCCGTGCTCCGGCGCCGTCCTCCCTCTCCGCGCGCCGTGCTCCGCCGCCGCGCGCCTCGCTCCCGTCGTGCTCCACCGCCGTCCCACCCCCCCCCGATCTCCTCCGCGCCCGGCCGGTAAGCGCCCCCCCTCCTCCACTCTTCCTCCTTCTAATGTATACAGGTTTCTTTGAGCTCGATCTGGTCCTGAAAACAATACCAACAGCCGGTAGTTTTGGGTATGCGGATGATTTGGAACCTTCACCAGATTGAGACTTTGCAGTCGTTTTAGTGGAGTCTTTGATTCAGAACATGATAGCTACTCAAAGATTTTTTTTGCTTGCAGTTGAGTACTTGCACTTGCACACAACACTACTCCAGCAATTTTTCTTCCAATATTGCACTTGCATTTTTGTACTGCTTGAGTGCTTGTACTGTATCTGCTTGTATTGCTTTCAATATTGCAGCTGTAGTGCACTGCTTGCAAGTATTGCTTCTGGTTCATTTAATGGATTTTAGTACACTGTACTTTAGAAATTTCCAAAATAACTTGTATACTAGCGCTAGAATTCAACAAGTGTAGTTGATCCAGGATTACTTTACATTGTTTGAAGTTCCTTAAACAGCAAGCACTATCTAAAAAAATGAACCAATGCTGTTTACTGCATTTCCTTGTAAACTGAGAGTGCATTTCATTTTAATTCAGTCAAAAGCACAAAGCTAACACAAAATATAGTTGCTGCTGCAATATGTAGCTGCATAGAGTTCAGTTCCATGGCTCTGTTGATGTTAGATGGGGTATACCTGCATTTTGACCAGCTACTTGAGGTACTGAAGTCACGGATATCTGGGTATACCTGCATTTCTTGAAGTCACCTTCAGCTTGAGATGCTTCTTGTTCTAGACTGTTAGATGTGCATGCAATACAGAGGGAGTACTACTTTTCAGAGGCCGATTTTTTTGTAATTTCCTTCTTGTATTTATGTATTTGTAAAACTCCAGTGTAAGACAGTTTGTAACAAACAATTCGTATCATAAATGACTATGTATATTTGATTCCTAGTTTTGTTGTATTTTTCATGATTTTTTCCCTTATGTAATATGATTTGGGATTTTCCCTTCAAAATAAAGGAAATGAAACGGAACTTATCTATTTATGTTTGAAATAATATTTTTGAATACATTTTAAATGTGTAAGTGGTGAGTACTTCACCTATAGATGACTTTCAAACATATATGATGAATTTCTCAAGTGTATTAACTTTGAGTGTTTGCAACGACGATTCCCACTTGTTCGTTGATAAAGTTCCTGTCAAAACATATGCTAAATGACTAATGTGAATAGAGAAGAAAATCCCATAACTCGTGAACTAGCTCGCATGAAAAAAAACTCTAACCCCGGATAACTTTGATTACCAATGAATAAAGAGGTTTTTATTTTCCAGGTTAGCAAGCGACAGACTCGGAAAGGTTTGTGCAGAAGATGGACATCGACAGAGATGAGGAGGCCGAACTGCGAATCATGGATTTTATAGCAGGACGTGCGGCCGCGCCTGTCGGTGAAGAAGATGCCTTCACCGGCGAAGATGACGGCTCCCAATTTCTGAACGATTCCGGTGAGGGGGTTCAGGAAGAAGAAAATGATAGAGAGGGGGAAGAAGTGCCCATTACAAACTCTGGCGAGGTATAATAAGCCTATGTACATCGATCACACTAGATGTATTATTTGAGTTGTATATTGTTGTTATTAACGAACCATTTTTTTCTTTTAGCCCTCCGGATCATCCACATCTACTGCATTGCCGAAACGAGGCCCGACGAAGCCGTTGAAGGAGGGTCGTAGGATAGTGATCAACACAGTTAGTGCTAGTGGGGAACCTTTGGAACCCATGGACAACCGCCGCAAATACATTAATCAATGCGGGGTTATTGTAAGGGACATTGTCCCGATCAACCTTGAAGAGTGGATTAAGCCGAAGGATGTAAACAACCCAGCTACTTATGTCGAGGAGAGGCTAAAAACATCGTGTTGGAACACGCTCTTAACAAAGGTCAGCCTACCGCCAGATCTGCCGGTTCCCCTGATGGACAAAGTGAAGGAGTGGTCGCTTAGTAAGATGGCCGAACAATTCCGGACGTGGAAGAAAAACTTATGGAAAGCTTATATAAAGGCCGGGGAGACGGATCCAGATTTCACTGGAGCACTAGTGAAGATTAAACAGCAGTGGCCCACATTTGTGGAGCAAAGAAAATCGGAGGGCGCTCTGGCCCGATCGGTTCAAAATAAGTTAAATGCTGCGAAGAAGGAATATCACCACCATTTGGGGGCAGGTGGCTACAGGGCTGCCGTGCCTAAGTGGAAGCCTTTGAAGCACGACTGCTTGATAACGGATCATTCCACAGACAGCGGATTGGCCCCCGAGGTCCAAGTTTTGGTTGTTCGCACATGGGGCAGGGTTGGACCCACAGACAGGAAAGATTATTGCTCAGGGAAAATGGAAGGCAAAAATTGAGTATATAACCAAACAACTTGAGGACGCAATAGATAAAGTTCGCAGGGGAGAGTACGTCCCTGACAGAGAGAATGACGAGCTGACACTAGCACTCGGGAATCCTGAACACGTTGGACGATTACGAGGCTATGGAGCCGGTGTCACCTTGAAGCAAGGTTTTCCGGAAGACGCTGATACTTATAGAAGCCGTCAGAGAAGAAAGAAGCAGGAGTCTGACCGGTTATCAGCACTGGAACGCAAGGTGCAGGAGCAGCAGCAGCGACTCGACTCAATTAGTAAGCAAAATGAATCTGATCCTCGACTCAAGGTGCAGGTGCAGGAGCAGGAGCAGCTGCATGTACAAGCCGCCCCATCTGATCAGCGGAAAAGCAGCGTGGGTTCCACTCATTTGGAAATTTCTCAATTTCAACCGGCGGCTCACTACCCCGTGGATGATATCACGGAGAAGACAGACTGTGAGCTACACATGTCAATGAAGAACATGTCTTTCAAGGTGGCGGTCGGCTATGCTTTACCTAATCCAGCTGGAGCAAGCTACCATCTCGAAGGGATTCCACAGGGCTATGCTCGTGTCGGGTGGATCAAGTTGTGCCGTTATATGCTAATCTGGAACTTGACATTCCCGGAGGTGACGGCGAGAAGACACTAGGAGAAGTCGAGAAGGGTATCGCTCTCTGGAACAAGGAAAACATCGTGTTTCCGAACTTCACTCCTCGATCCAGCAGACCCCCACCTCAAGATCCATCCCCCCCACCTAATGATCCATCCCCCCACCTCATGAATCCATCCCCCACGTCAAGATCCATCCCTCCCACCGCAAGATCCATCCCCCACCTAAGGATCCATCCCCCCACCTAAGGATCCATCCCCCCCACCTAAGGATCCATCTCCCCCGCTAAGATCCATCCCCCCACCTAAGGATCCATCTCCCCCGCCTAAAGATCCATCTCCCCACCTAAAGATTCATCCCCCCAAGATATATCCTCCTCACATGAAGATCCATCCCTCGATGCCCCATCCGTCGCGAGTCCATCGCGCGCGACGTCCCGTCCTTCAATTCCGCCCCGGGAAAAAACCTTCTCGTCAAAGCGGAAACTATCCTTCACGTCGACGCGTGCAGATAAGTTATCTCGAGCGGAACGCGAGTTGCTAAAGCCTGTTCCAAAGAGACCTTACGACTTGACTCCAGAGGAGCTCGAGGAGTCGGTGCGTGCCCATATTACAGAACAGTTAGCTCCGAAACGGCCCCCGCCTAGAGAGAAACTGGATCCAGAAAAAGTTAAGACATTCTGAAAAATTTCAGCAATCCCCGGCCAAAGTCACCTCCATTGGCAGATGACTATGATCGTGTCATGCTGAAGACAATTAGTCAAGAGGCCGAGGAAAAGAAGGCTGCCTATCTCCTAAAGAAGCAGAAGATGAAGGAGGACAAGGAGGCGGCAGATCGACTAAAGAAGGAGCAGTTCTATGCTGCAAAACGCGGGAAACAAGTGGCCCAGCTCGGAGAACAGGCAAAAAAGTCGATATCCCGCTGAAGGTGATCTCAACTAAAACAGTTGCCCAGCTCGTACAACCACAGCAACAGTATCAGTATGCATGGACATATAAACCCGGGAAGTCCCTGGTCAGACCTGAGGAGATCAGTCTCTATCATACCAATTGCGTCGATTGCATCACTGGTACGAGAAAGCTGCAGCGGCCGGGCATGAAGCTTTCTGGGTGAGTTATAAGAAAAAGCATTACTTCACGGATGACTTGTTATATATTCCGTTTTCGGAAGTATTTCAGTTATTCAATCAAGATGCCTCGACAAAGTCATCGTCAGTTCCTATTGTTTGTAAGTGATTTATTTCTGCAATTTAATTAAGTCTTCAGCTCTGCACGTTCATTGCCTTTAATTATCTCACTATATTCTTTGTATTGTAGAATGATGATTGTCGAATGCAGAAAAAAGGGCATCTATGACACTGGGTTCATTGACCCAAATTATATTCATGAAGTGACCGTACAATACAATTGGAAGACCACCGAGGATAGCTTGGTCAATTGGTTAGTGAAACAAAATACTTGCGGAGAAATACTTTTTCCTTACGTCAACAAGTGAGTGTTACCTTCTACCCATTCTATTTTGCTTTGCATATCTTTAGTGTAACCGATGAGTCATTGACATATAAACGTGCGTAGTTTCCACTGGATTCTGCTAATCATTAGAGTTGACCAAGGAGTCGTTCAAGTCATGGACTCGCTAAGGAAACCAATGGAAAAGTACCAACGCATTCAAGATATGCTCCAGATGTAATTTCAATCATTATCGCTCTATATCGACCTCTGTCATTCATTTTCAGATATCAACTAATCAATAACTTCTTTAATCATTTTTCTATTGGCGGGCAGTGTTTGGAAACGGTTCATAAAGATCGTTCCAGGGGAGTGGAAACCGGAGCTGTATTTTTATACCACCAACGTAAGTAGTACTATATATATTGCTCCATTATAAAGCAACTCTTTAATTCTAGTTTCAATACCATTATGAAGCTTCACTATTATTTGATTAAATTCTATTTTTTTGTAAAGTGGTGTCTGAGGCAGGATACTGGGACAAATTTATGTGGATTCTATGTTTGCGAGTACATACGCTCTTTTGTCTTAGAGCGGAATAGAGAACAAAGAACGCGTGATGTATGTATACACTCTTCTCACTTTTTATTACCATGCATATTGTGTTGACTTCCATCCATAAATTATTTTATTATGATTTCATATATATATATATATAGTTATAAACAACTCACATATTCATATTGATCTAGATGGAGAGAATGCGGGACCAGCTCATACCATCGAAGCGCCTAAAAGCACTTCAAGAGGAATTGCGGGATTTTTTAACTCCGCGGTCCTGAAGAAGATGGAGAATTTTTTCACTCGGCAAATTTTGTTTTGCCCGAGGACATGTAATTGACATCATCTCGACGTGTGAGAAAACATTATGTCGGCGTGTGACGTATGTATGTATATATGAAACATGATCTCGACGTGTGAGAAAACGTTATGTATGTATATATGAATCAAATATTAATGCATGGTAGTACCACTGACACGGCACGACACGACACGGCATCGGACACGACCGACACGGCACAACACGGCACGGCACGGCGAGACGGCACCTATTGATTTAAAACCCCCCCCCCCCCCCCCCCAAAAGAAAGCATTTGGTTAAACAAAAAAAACATTCGGTTAAAAAACAAACAAAAAAGCATCGGTTAAAAAAAAACTCTCGGTCCCGGTTGGTAATACCAACCGGGACCAAAGGGTTCCCGCCCGGAGCCGCCCCGCCCCGCCCACTGTGGAGGGGCATTGGTCCCGGTTCTTAAGGTACCGGGACGAAAGG
Organism: Puccinellia tenuiflora; assembly: GCA_012064385.1. Taxonomy (NCBI): domain Eukaryota; kingdom Viridiplantae; phylum Streptophyta; class Magnoliopsida; order Poales; family Poaceae; genus Puccinellia; species Puccinellia tenuiflora. Next base: position 64,924 of record QRDG01001630.1, read on the forward strand.
GCCCCCCCCTTTTGTCCCGACCCTTTAGTCCTGTGATTAACCCGGGACCAAAGGCCCTTTGGAACCGGGACCAATGGGCCTT
>QRDG01001631.1:0-103270 GCA_012064385.1 Puccinellia tenuiflora
AAACCATTGATATGATGTTTTGACTTTGGATAAAAATGTATAGTCTAACATTATTACAGTATTTAGTTTTAAAATGAAGGCTAAACGAAATTCACAATATCGTGGATATGGTTTTTTTTGGATTCAGATTTTATCATGAGTACGTATATTAGACGCGTGCAAGATTATTAGTTTAGGTAAGCAAGCTTCAATATATTACGTGCATGTGTGAGATTGGTTTGGACATAATGCTCTGCATCACAGGGTGTCCTCTACCAGCACCTCGGTTCGAATACAGATGGTCCAGATGCATTGCTGATTCAGGTTTGCTCGAAATTCCCTTTGCCCCTACAACATCCCAGCTTGGTGTCTCAGCTGTTGCATGGTTTCCTGGTCACGGTCTACTGGAAAGGGGCATTGCAACTACAGAACTCGAGCTGGCCCTTGGATTTCTGATTTTTTTATCGGGCTGCCATTGTTGTTCCTCCAAGTGTCAGGGGATCATGATAATATGCACAGCGGCAGCTTGAGGGCAATCCGTGTTTCAAGGGGGCACGAGTGACGAGTGTAAGAGCAACTCCAACACCGGCGAGCTGTTTTCCTCGCAGTCGGCCTCCCAAGGTCTCGTTTTCCGTCGGTTTTGGCTCAAAAGTCATCCGGCGTTTCCAGGCCGAATCCATCACGCCGGGTTCCGTTTGGGGGCACCGGCGGAAGGGAAAATCCGTGTGGGACAGCTCTCTCGGCGAGACAACACACATTTCCCACTCAGATTCGCCTCATTTCTATTTTCCCTCCCCCGCCGCCGGCACCACCTCCTCCCCTCCGCCACGAACGCGCCGCTAGAATAGGGCACCCCCCACACACACACCGCAACGGCACGCCGCACCAAATCCTCCACCTCCATCTCGCTGCTGCCCGAGTTTTCGTGGTGAATCGGTGTCGCGATCAAGCTTCGCGCCCACCCTACCTGCGAGGTGTTCGGCGTTTGGCCTGCGATGGACTTCGATGATGAGGAGATTCTCGCCGCTCTTATGGAAGAGGAAGCCGACGCCGCCGACGATGAAGAGCACTTGCTGATGCTCGCCTGTCTGGCCGGTTTGTACGCCGCACAGCCGAAGCGCGGTGGCTCGACACCAAGTCACCGTAAGAGCAAGCGGAGGCAGCGGGCGGAGGACTATTGCATTCTGTACGCCGACTACTTCACCGACGATCCATTGCACGGCGAGAAGGTATTATGATGCCATTTCAGGATGAACCACAATCTCTTCCTCAGGATTGTGCATGGCGTTCGAAGTTCGACAGCTACTTCATTTGCAAGAAGGATTGCACCAGCACGGTTGGATTTTCCTCGCTCCAGCTGATATGTAGGATGACTATCTACGCATGGCTGAGTCCATCGTCCTTGAGTGTTTCTACAAGTTCTGAAGAGCCGTAGTGGCAGTGTTTGGACCAGAATACTTGCGATCACCCACTACGGAAAACACCGCTCGGATCCTAGCCGAGAATGAAGCAAAAGGATTTCCTGGAATGCTTGGAAGCATCGACTACATGCATTGGATATGGAAAAACTGTCCATTTGCTTTGCAGGGGATGTACAAAGGCCATAGAGGAGCTTGCAGTGTGATACTTGAGGTAATGGCTACGCAGGATACCTAGATTTGGCATTCCTTCTTTGGCATGGCAGGATCTAACAACGACATCAACGTCCTACAGTGCTCCAATGTCTTCGCCAAGCTTGTTGAAGGTCATGCTCCCCCGGTGAACTTCGAGATCAACGGGCACCAATACAACAAGGGATACTACCTGACAGATGGAATCTATCCAAAATGGTACACATTTGTGAAGACTATCTAAACCCTGTGTCTCGGATGGCTCAAGCTTGGTTTTCCAAGTGCCAGGAGGCTTGCAAGAAGGATATCGAGCGGGCATTTGGTGGGCTCCAAGCTCGTTTTGCTATTGTCCGGTACCCCGCTATGACCTGGTCGAAAGATCAGATGTGGGAGGTGATTAATTGTTGTGTGATCTTGCACAACATGATCATTGAGAGCGAGCGGGAGGCTCCAGTGGATGAGGCCGAGTGAAAAGTGCCATACTACAGATAGGGTCCTCTCATGGGCGAGAACGAGGAGTAGAGCGAGCGGATCCCTGTACCGGCATCATGGGTTGCCTTCCTTACTATGCGTCAGAAAGATCTGGTGGAGCACCTGTGGAGGCGCAAAGGCGAGGTCTAGGTTAATGTAATTTGTCTTTAAAAACTTGTTAAAATTATGAGTTGTGTTGATTTGTTAAACCATTTGTAATAATTTTTATGTCAAATTATGTTATAAAAAATGATGAATTTTCTTTAAAAATGATTTTGCTTTAAAAATAATGAATGTTCTTTAAAAATTATGTTGTATGGTTTTTTTTCGAAAAATATCGTCGGCTGAGGGGGCGCGACTGGGAATCGGCGCGTCCCAGGCCGAAATATTCCGCTGGAGGCCCCCCGAGCGGCCCAAAAAACCGTCGGCAAATCTCCCTAGGGGGGCCAATGGCTGGAGTTGCTCTAACACCCGCACGTGCTGCCAAAGTGGGCTTCATCTTATTAGGCCGTGGGCCATATGGATTCGGGCAGAGTCGAGATCCGCAGTACATAAGAGCATCATTACCAGGGTAAAGGAGTCTTCTAAAGGTTCTTTGGGTTGCCGGACATAAAGCCACATCGGGGGGACTCTAAATCTTTCGTCCAATCCAAATCATGTCCAGCACTATCGAGTCATCCCCAACCTTAGGGACCATCGAGCCATCCCCAATCTGAGGGGTCTCTCGGCAGTGCTGGACAGGATTCGGATTAGACAAGATGTCGGGTTGGTCCACATGTCACACACTCTAAGCGCACTGGAAGGGCCGAGGGATCCACTCGCAAGATTTTCTATGCCTAGCCACGATCCACTTACAGGATTCTGGCTATACACACTTGGTGTTTTTTATTCTTTTATGACCATACAAGATGGATCGAGTGAGCTACCCATTCTCAAATCCAACAAGGATTACAATTTAGGCGTTTCCTGTGGAGATGCTCTAAGAAAAAGTATTGGCATGGAAACGGTGATCGAACAGAACAAAGTTAAACTGAACAAAGTCCGGCTGCTCTCCACAAGCATCTAAGAGCATCTCCACCGGGGGGTCGTAAAAGGGGCCGTAAAGCCCCTTTGGGGTGCCAGACAGAAAAACAGGCCACACCTGGTGTCGCAAAGCCTTTGTCCGGCAACGCGAACAGGGCCTCGAACTTGGGGGGGTGCCTTCGCGGTGCCGGACACTGTCCGGCCCGTGCCTCCGACAGGGACGGCCCGCCCGTCATACACACGAAAAGAACCGGCTAGGCGCAGGCACGTGACAGTGCTTCAGCGATGCAGGCACCGCATCGTTTTAGTGGCGAGTCGTCCCATCGTTGCACGGGCCGTCAGGCGGCGCATCGTTTCAGTGGCTAGGTGGGCGGCGCAGTGAAGCGTCGCCTCGTAGCAGCGCCGCAGAGCCCACGCGGCGGCATGCATGTCGTCTTCGCGTTAATGGCGACGGCATCTCCGCTCCTTCGACCGGCTTTAAAAAGCCACCACCGACCCTCTTGTCTCACACACTCCACCACCGGCCCTCCCCCTTTCCCTCCACTCGCACAACCAGGATGCATCGCCGCGGACCAAGTTACCAGCCGACGGCAGAGGACCACGAGCGACGTCGCCGCCTTGACGCGGCTTCGTTGCTCCGGTGCCAACGCCACAACGAACAACGCCAGATCCAGGGGATCCGGATTGCGGCGGCTTGGGCTGTGGCGGCGCCACCACCACCACCCCCACCGCCTACTCCACCCCCGCAAGCCGACGACCGTCGTCCGCTGACGGTGGGGGAGGCGGAGCAGCTCGTGCGTGACTACCTCCCTCTGCCCACCGACCGTCGCGTGCCGGACAGCTGGCTAGTCAACCTGGACAACGTCTCGGTAGCGCCGTCCCTCACCGGACAGCGAGGCTGGAGTACATCCAGTCGGTGTGGCAGGCGGAGGTCGCTGACGCAGTCACGGAGGAGGAGCCGAGCAATCTGCCTCCGTTCAACGCGTCGGCGGCGTACTGGGATGACATGGTGAGGTCCGAGCACGCCTGCCGCCTCCACAGCTACTGCACCGACGACGACGAGCCGCCCGAGCCGGTGTCCGACGAGGAGGAGCCAGCTCTTCCTCCGCCACCAAGCTGCGCCGACCATTGATATCGAGGCCGTACCAGACAAAGATTTTCAGGATTCTAGTCAAGCAGTGGTTTCTCCACGGATTACGTGGACCATTGATATCGACGTAGCCCGAAACGGGCCCTTGACCAGGTTTGTAAGAAGTAACCCGAGAAGTGCCGGCAAGGATGAGCCCGAGCAGAAATACATTCTGCCTGGACTCCTCCGCGATCGACATATGTGAGGAAAAGTCTCGAAGTCTGTTGGTAGAATTAGATTTAATGTTTAAATTAAATAAAGTTGTATCGAATTTGTATTGAAAGCGAATCAAATTATACAAACTTTCTATTTGAATCAGATGAAATTTATTATAATATTAATTTTTTTTATGTTTGGGGGACGCCGATGTAGGAGACGTAAAAAAAAAAAAGAACCGGACACAATTTAGTCACCCGGTGGAGATGCTCTAAGGTCAGGAGGCTGCAACGGGGTGTGACAGAACAGCACGTCAGAACGTCCCAATGCTATCAGATCCTCATTATACCATTTGTATCACCGATGGAGAATTTCGCCAGAACTAGGACGCGGTACAGATAGTGCCTGAACCACCGTCCGCTCAAATCTGAAATTGTACAGATATAGCCAGTAGTATCCATCTAAGCTTAGGATACACATGACAGATATCAGTAGCTTGGAAGACAAAACAATGGGGTAAGTTTTGCAAACACCCATGGGAATTGGATTGTTTCCGTTGAACTAGTGCCTTTCTTTGGTTTGCAAAGAGACATTTTGAATATCCTACAGGAGTTGAAAATACATGGCAGTTCAACGAATGTTGCTTTGGTTGCATACCGAAGAAAAAGGGAAACGCTTCTAATCATCCGGGGGATCGCACGCGATGCGTCCCCCGGGTCGAGCGTACGACACGTGTACACAGCGGACCGCTACCTTATCCCTTCTCCCACCTCGCGCGCCCTTCTCCCGCACCATGCCATCTCTCAACCACCGTAGCCGCACCGGCGCCGCTCTCCGCCGCGGAGCTCGAGGCCCTCCTCCGTCGCGGCCACTACTCTGCAGCCACCGCCGCTTCTACTCCCTTCTCCCGCTCCTCTCCCACCCCTCCCTCCTCCTCACCTCCGCCCTCCTCATGCGCCCCCGCTCCCACCCCTCCGCACCACCTTCCAAAAGGCCTCCTTCCCCCTCCACAACCACCACCGCCGCCGCGCCCCCTCCTCCTCCTCCCACGTCCGCCTCATTCTTCCCTCCCGCCTCAAGGGCCGCCCGCTGCAAGCTGCATCATCCCCGCCGCCTTCTTCTCCGGTGAATTTTTTGAGCCGAGATTTACGTCTCCCCTAGCGACGGCTGCTGCTGCATACGGGCGAGTACATCCTCACCGGATGCTGGAAGGGCGGGACGGCGGTGCTTCAAGGGGCTACCGGTAGTGGGCGACGGTGCCGTGTCGAGCAACGACGATGTGGCTAGTCTGGTGTGAGATGCTGCCAGGGTGGGGGGTTGGTGGTGCTGCAATTGCTATGCCACGCTGCTACCTGCGGTGGCAGCCGGTGCTACCGTCGGTGGAGCCCGTGCTGCGGTAGGGGGGTCGGGGTCGCTGCTACCGGCAGGGCGGCGGTGCTGCCGTCGGTGGGAGACTGTGCTACCGTAGGTCGGGTTCCAGTGAATTTTTGCTACCAACACTTGTTTAAGAGATATTTTGCTACCACCGTTCATTGTTTTTGTATCATTGGAAGAAGATTTTTGCTACGATTGTTATTCCTTTTTGCATCATTAAAAGGGGATTTTTGCTACCACCGTTCGTTTGTCTTTTGTATCATTTGGAAGGTGATTTTTGCTACGATGGTTATTCCGTTTGCATCATTAAAAGGACATTTTTGCTACCACCGTTCGTTGTGTTTTGCATCATTGGAATGAGAATTTTGCTACCACCGTTCGTTTGTTTTTTATCATTGGGAGGTGATTTTTGCTACGACGGTTATTCTGTTTTGCATCATTAAAAGGACATTTTTGCTACCACTGTTCATTTTTGTTTTGTATCATTGGAATGAGATTTTTGTTACAATTGTTTTTCCGTTTTGCATCATTAAAAGGGGATTTTTGCGACCACCGCGAGGAGGGGATTTGCGCGTCCAGCACTAGAGCTGCAAACGACATCTGTCTTCTCAGGCGACAACATCCTACACCAAAGCTGCAAACGAGCTCTATCTACCAGGGGGTGGTCACAGGGGCCTCGAGCCATCGGATCGCCTCGAGTGTGATCCGGCCTATGGCGACATGGTCAGGACTCACCTGTGCGCTCGACCGAGACGCGCGAAGAGGCTACGATGTCTTCTCCGACGACGACGTCTTCTCCAGCGACGACATGGCGAAGCAACGGGCAGTGAAAGGTTCCGCGGGGCGAAGGATTTTTCCGTGTTTTTTTTTCATGTGCCTTATTTCCCTCGTTTGACCGGTACAGTCAAACGGGACACGTGTCAGCCTCTCCACCCGGGGGATCGGGGGAAGTTATCCCCCGGGGGACGCTCAGCACACTCCAAAGAAGAACACAAGAATTTTTACAAAGGATTATGTGTATTTATTCCATAGTTTTTGATCTCCTTATGCTGGACTCAACAAAAACAAACTACATGAAAATGCATTTAGGGTAGACCATATGGTTTCTAATCCTACAAACGAACAACCTAAACAAGAAAAGTTTGTTAGCAATAGAATCCTCTAAAACTCTTATAAATAGGCAGATCAACAAACCACATCCCACACTAGATAGATGACAAAAGAGCAGGCAAAGCTGCTAGTTCCAGTCACTGATTAGCACAGGCACACAATCATCATTGATTAAAACAGTCAAACAATCACATACATCAATTGTACAAACGCATCCACAATGTAGCTGAATAATCAGCACGCTTATCATCCTAATTAATCTTAGCTTACAACAACAAGAGCACTAGAGGAGCCGTAGCAGACCCTACGACCACGACGGCAACGGAACACATTAAACCCTCCTAATTACTGCATGAATTGATCAAATGACACTACGAGCGCTGCAGCCACCGACAATTAGAAGTACTGACTACTACTAGAAGATAGCAACTGAACACTAGATTAACAAGCAGGCGAATAATCCGAAGATACCAATTGCCGCGCCCAGAGCGCGAGCGGATCACAGAGGAGAGTCAGGCCGCCGCCGGCTCGGCGGGGCGTACCTTGCGAGGACGGCCGCGGCCGCGCTTGGCGGGTGTGGATCCGTCGGCCGCAGGGGCAGGGGCAGGGGCAGGGGCAGGGGCAGAGGCAGGGGCGGGCTTGGCCTTCTTGGGCGGATTGGCGGCTTCGGCTTCGGCTTCGGGGTCCTTGGACTTGGCCGGGCGTCCGCGGGGGCGCGGGGAGGTGGGCTTTGGCGGCGGCGGTGGCGCGTTGGGGTCCTTGGACTTGGGTGGGCGTCCGCGGCCCCGCTTCGGCGGCGCATCTGGCGCGTCGGTGCGGAAGTAGTTGTTCTTGAGGAAGATGAGCTCGCCGGACTCCTTCATGCGCGCCAGGTGTGCCGTCAGAAGCGAGGCGTGCGCCGGCGGCAGATCGGCGTGCTTGGTCTCGATGTGCTTCGAGATCGCCGACTTGTTCGACCCGGCCTTGTCGTTCAGCGCCTCGATGGCCGCCAGTATCATCTGAACTCCACGAAAGCAGATCAGAGATTTAAAAAATCCAGCTCCGTCTCAAACCAACAAAATAACATTCTTGCTAATCACACCGTCAACCCAAGAAATAGAAAGGGAAACACCGCGAGAAAAGGCAGGCGAAGAATCCTGTCGAGTACCTCGGGATATGGCGGGAGCGGGGGCGACTTGACGACTTCCGACTTGGCGACTTCCTCGGTGGCCATGGCGAAGCAAGCAGGGAGGAGGACGAGAGGAGAGGGAGGGGTGGGGAATTTTTCTTCCCAAGAGGGGAGGTCTGTGGATTTGGATCAGAATAGATAAGAAATGTAGAGGACGAAGAGATGGGAGATGGGCTCGCTTCCTCTCTTTTTTTATCTTTTTTTTCTCCGGGTGCTTCGGATACATGCGTGTCGAGAGTGTGCGAGTGAGATAACGAGGGATGAGATTGCTCAGGTCGGCGTAATCGGACGGTTGGAAAGGCGAGTGCACGCGGATCGATGGCGTGCCGAGGCTGGAGTTCTTGCATTTTTTTTTAAATAATACACGAAAAATACTTAATTCAGGAAATATTACGCAAATTTTTTTTTTCAAAAATAGAATCCAGTCGGTTTTGGTGAGGACGACAAGCCCCTGTCGTCTTTGGCGAGGACGACTACGGTCGTGTCGTCCAAGGCGAGGACGAATACGTCCAGTCGTCGTACGTCCGAGGACGACAGATGCATGGCATGCATGGCGACGACGTCGACCGACGCTCGAGCCAGTCGTCTTCGGCCAAGACGACGAGGTGGGACCAGTCGGCATCGCCAAAGACGACAAGCACCTGGCCAGCACCCGGCCCTCCTCTTTCCTCTCTTTCTCTCTTTCTCTCTTTCCTCTCTTTCTCTCTTTCCTCTCACTTGCACCCTTCTTCGTGTTCTTCATTTCCTATTTCCTCTCTCTCTACTCTCCACAAAAACTGAATTAAACTACCGATTTAGACCAACAATCTTCACGTTTGTCAGCATTAATAGGTAGTAGAAGGTCGAGGGAGGCTAGGGGAGCTCCGATCTCCTAATGGGATAGCTCGTGGTGGTGGTGGTGATGGTTGGCGGGTGGTGGTGGTGGTGGTGATGGAGGGCTGCGGGTGGTGGTGCTGATGGAGGGCTGCGTGGTGGTGCTGCTCGTGGAGGTGCGCCGTTGATTCGAGACCGCCGGACGCCGTCGCCTCTCACGCTTCAAGGGTATAATTCGATTTATGAAAATTGTAGTGCTCTATTTTTTGAATGTATTTAAATGTGTTGTTAAAAATAGTTTGTGACGTTAGTAAATATTGTAGCTGTATGTGTAGGTATATTTTAGCTATATTTTTTACGAGTTTATTTATGTGGAGTAATATTAACGATGGAAAAAAAAATGTGACGGTAGTAAATATTGTAGCTATTTTTGTAGGTTAATTAGAAAAAATGTAGATATATTTTGTAGGGGTTATTTTATGCGGAAAAAATATTAACAACGAAAAAAAAGTTTGTGACGGTAGTAAATATTGTAGCTATATTTATAGGTTAATAAGAAAAGATGTAGCTATATGTTTTAGAAATTTATTTATGCGGAATAATATAAACGATGGAAAAATAGTTTGTGACGGTAGTAAAGATTTTAGCTATATCTGTAGGTTAATAAGAAAAAATGTAGCTATATATTTTTTGGAGTTTATTTATGCGGTATAATATTAACGATGGAAAAATATTTTGTGACGGAAGTAAATATTGTAGCTTTATTTATAGGTTAATTAGAAAAAATGTAGGTATATTAACGATGATGTAATATGCGGAAAAATAGTAACGATGCTCAATTTTTATTTATGTCAGCGGAGATGTCTGATTTAGTGAAGATCAGGTTTTTCTATGGTCCCGGTAGAGTCCAAATGTGTGATACGGGAGCTGATCTGAGTCAGTTTGACTATATAGATGTGGACCTGCCAGCTCCTCAAACATGGTCGTTAAGTCAGGTAAAAGATTGGTTGGCGGGAAGTTTAGGGCTTGATAGTCAGACACAGACCGTCAGTGTTCATGCTTGGTGGAGCCATTCAAGGACGAATATTTACTTCGTTCTTAAACCACTAGAGTGTGATTCTGATTGGGTGCGATGGTTAAAAGGCTGCGCAAAAAGGAATTGCTCTCCTTGTGCCCTAGTTCTTCCCGCCTTGAACGAGGTCACTGCCCCTGAGGAGGAATTTAATGCCCATGAAGGTGAGGGTGCTTATGATCCTAGTCAGGGAAGTGAAGAGATTAACATTTCTATGTCAAATTATGGGTCTGATTTTGGTGGTGGTGGTTACGAGTCGGGGCAGAGCAGTCAAGTACAAGGAGGGGACACTGAGGTAAATGACAGTGCGGAGGCGGATGGCGACGAGGTAGACGGGCACATGCAGAACGAGATGGAAGCTGAAGATGCAGATGGCTATAGTGGTGAAGACGATGATTCCAATGAGTCAGACGGGGAAGATAACGCATATGAGGTACCTAATCATGCAGCATGGAATCAGGACCACTCTTCGGCGATGACCGTAAACGATGGTCATGATTCGGCATGGGAATATCATGAGAATAACATTGCGAAGGGTGCTTTGTATACTGACAAGCAAGCTTTGAGGGATGCAGTCGTTAAATGGGCATTGTCGACCCACAGGGTTATGAAAACTACCGTGTCGAATCAAAAATATTTGACAATGGAATGCGAGACAATAACTTGTCCCGGCAGGGTGCATGGACATCTCCCAAAGAATGGCTATAGTTGGAGGATAAGTGACTTTGTACCTCACTCCTGTGAAATTGATAATATCCCTAAAGAGCACTGGAACCTTTCTTCCACGCTTATAGCTCGGTTGCTGTACAGCGAGATAGTGTCCTGCGCAGCGATGGAAGTGAGTGCCCTGCAGACAAAAGTGGCTGTCAGATTTAAGTATGAAATATCTTATGGCAAGGCTTGGAGGGCTAAGCATACGGCGCTTGAGAACAGATTTGGTTCATATTTTGACGCATATGACTCTGTTATCCGGCTGCTGCATACTCTGCAGTACCGGAATCCTGGCACCTATGTACATATCCAAGATTTGTTCAGGCCAGAGTTCCCAACTGTGAGGGTGCTGCATCGAGTGTTTTTCTCATTCGCCGTATGCATCGAGGCTTTCAGACATTGTCGTCCGGTGATATGTGTAGATGGCACCTTTCTCACAGGCAAGTATAGGGGACAGATCCTGACTGCAATTGGTCAAGACGGTAACAATATGGTTGTGCCCCTCGCATTTGCTTTTGTGGAGAGCGAGAACATTGACAGTTGGACTTGGTTCTTCAGGCAACTGAAAATAGCAGTTGTGAAGGATAAGCCGAACGTGTGCATCCTTCATGACAGGCATGCAGGTATACTGAGCGCAACTGAAATGTCCAACTGGCTTGGCATTTTCGACACTGCATCATACCCCACGCAGCTGTCACAGGGTCACATTCTCCAGACTCCTCCACCAAACCCCACACAGGGTACACAGATTGACGACGACTTGACAGTGCCTCGTCAACTCAAAGCACCAACTAGGTTGGGCTGGACGACGCCCGAACAGCCTCCTGCTCGTGATCCTCGGCCACGCAGGGGTCAGTGATATCTTCGGGACATATTCGTGATCCTCCGCGTCGTGGCAGACGTCGTTGAGACTTGTCTATCTACGCACGAGACATATTATTATCTATGTATGAGACATATTTATGTTCGTATGTACGACACATATTATTATCTATGTACGACACATATTATTATGTATGTACGACACATATTATTATCTATGTACGAAACATTCCACATTGCATAAATTAATTTAACATACAGCACTACACGTCCACGTTATAACTTCACTACTTCTAAACACTGCATAGAACAACTACTGGTACAAATATTACATGCAACTCAACGATAACTAATTCGAATCAACGACTTCACTTCCCTCTACCACGTGCTCGTGTTGGAGGCATGAAGTCATCATCAACATTTTCATCGACGACAGCCTTCGATGCACCAACACTCTTCAACTTACGTCTAGACTTAGCTCGTTTAGGAGACATGAAATCATCATCACTATCATCTTCAATGGCTTTCTTGGATGATCCAACATTCTTCGCCTTTGATATAGCCCTCTTCACTGCTTCAGCGTGAAGGAGATTTCCAGGCCCATCAGGACATGCGCCAAAAAGCATTTCCATCCAACCAAAATGAGTGATCTCTTTGTTCACAAACTGTCCATCGTAAGGCCAGTGCTGGGATTTCACAAAATCAGGGAAAAAAGTTAGTACGATAACACTAGATTCTAACATAATATAAATTCGGTACTCCATACGAGGATTGAGTTTATAAATTTAATAGTGTAGACTACATGTTGTTGTTTATAACTATGTATTGTCACATTATCTCAGTTTTTTTTTTGCTCAATTGATATTTGTTCAAAATGCGGGTATTTTTACCCGCGGGTATCCCTTTACCCTGTCGGGTGAAGGGTATGGGAAAAACTTATACCCGCTTACGGGTATGGGTACGGGTGATGGGCAAATTTGGGAGGCACGGGTAAGGGTTTGGGATAGCTCTACCCGCACCCATACCCTGCGGGTGCCATCCCTATACGGGGCTTGAGCCTCTGTCTTTAATAAACAATTTGAAATAACAACATACATTATTTAAACAGAATGTAGCAAATAGATGAGATAAAAAAAAGTTAATAGAATATTGATATTTCCGTCTGAAATGTTTATCGAATACATGAAAAGATATACATACTTAAACTTATCACTAACATGATTGTCATGTATTCCTATCGTCGGTAGTTAGGCTAGCTTGTAAGAACATTGAAACAATTGTAGTACATAAATAATGATTATCATCTAATATGATGATCGGCAATTGTTGTGGCTTTATGGACAACAATAGCACCTGTGGTTAGAACGAAGAGCTCTTTTACGGTGATTGGGACGGTACTCGTAGTTCTGTCCGGTACCGTCGCATATGTTTTTTAACAGTTGATTTAGACACTATTTATTTTAGCCGTCGATTAAAACTCAAAGCGATCGCTAATTATTATTTTTACGGGCAAAGCATCCACTCGGAATCGCCGTATACGTGACCGTCTTCCCCCACTCCGGCCGAAGCTCCGCCGCCGTCAATTTCGTCATCTCCGACCTCCTCCGTCCCCTACGAGCACACTCACGTGTCAAGGGGAGGTCTCCGTCCTCCTGGACATCATCTTCCTCCCAATCTCGCTGTAGTTCGCCGTCCCTCCGTGAACCGTGCGTCGCCGCCGCTGTAGCTCGTCGCCCGGAGCAGCGGCCGACGTGGAGGTGATCCGGCACGCCCTGCGGGGCTACTTCAGCCAGAGGACCGGGCTGCTCGTCCGTCTCGAGGACAGCCACCTGCTGCGCATGCCCACGCCTTCGATCGACGACTATGACGGCAGCGACGGCGAGGAAATTTACTGGGAGACCACCATGGAGTCCCATCCGCGACTACCGCCCCGTGGACGGAATCAACACCGCGCACGCCGGCCGCACCGTCGTCACGGTGACCCGGTTCGCTGGCGCTGCCGGGAGCATAGACGATGGTGGCGACGCGCGCATGAAGAGGCCGTGCACGTGCATGGAGGAGACTTGGAGCATGGACCGAAAATGTCATCCCGCCTACCCTCACGCGTTCCGGTCTTATCCTGGCCGACCATCGTGGGTTTTAGACGGCCAGGATTCGACGGCCAGGATATGTATAATTGCAACAAAGCACCGGAACGGATTCGACGGCCAGGATTCGACACCGGAACGGATTCCAACAGGATTCGACGGCCAGGATAAGACCGGAACGCGTGAGGGTAGGTGGGAAAACCGCGTTTAGCATCGACGAGGTGGACTTCAGCATCGCTAGACTCTCCAATGAGTGCTTCTTACTTCCCAGGGACCTGCTGCTTGCCGACTCATTAGTCATTGGAGAGTATTGGTGCTGTTATTTGAGCAGGAGCGACAGAAGAAGAAGAAGATGGACAAGGAGACTGGTGCTGCTGCTTCGTTTGGAAAGGGTGCTCGTGACGCCGTCAAGGCCGGCGATTAGGGGTGGGCATAAAAACCGATGACCGGGCTGCTCGTCCGTCTCGAGGACAGCCACCTGCTGCGCATGCCCACGCCTTCGATCGACGACTATGACGGCAGCGACGGCGAGGAAATTTACTGGCAGACCACCATGGAGTCCCATCCGCGACTACCGCCCCGTGGACGGAATCAACACCGCGCACGCCGGCCGCACCGTCGTCACGGTGACCCGGTTCGCTGGCGCTGCCGGGAGCATAGACGATGGTGGCGACGCGCGCATGAAGAGGCCGTGCACGTGCATGGAGGAGACTTGGAGCATGGACCGAAAATGTCATCCCGCCTACCCTCACGCGTTCCGGTCTTATCCTGGCCGACCATCGTGGGTTTTAGACGGCCAGGATTCGACGGCCAGGATATGTATAATTGCAACAAAGCATCGGAACGGATTCGACGGCCAGGATTCGACACCGGAACGGATTCCAACAGGATTCGACGGCCAGGATAAGACCGGAACGCGTGAGGGTAGGTGGGAAAACCGCGTTTAGCATCGATGAGGTGGACTTCAGCATCGCTAGACTCTCCAATGAGTGCTTCTTACTTCCCAGGGACCTGCTGCTTGCCGACTCATTAGTCATTGGAGAGTATTGGTGCTGTTATTTGAGCAGGAGCGACAGAAGAAGAAGAAGAAGAAGAAGAAGAAGAAGAAGAAGAAGAAGAAGAAGAAGAAGAAGAAGATGGACAAGGAAACTGGTGCTGCTGCTTCGTTTGGAAAGGGTGCTCGTGACGCCGTCAAGGCCGGCGATTAGGGGTGGGCATAAAAACCGATGACCGAAAACCGAAACCGAAAAGACCGAGACCGAAACCGAAATGACCGAGACTGAAAAGACCGTTAGAAATTTGGGTAGCAAATTAGAAAAGACCGAAATTAAATCAAAAATTCGGGTATCACTTATACATAATCCGAATAGACCGAAAGACCGATTTTATTCTATTTTGAGTGAATTACGTACGGAAGCAGCCGAATTTATGTGCCAGCCCAGCTTATGTGTACATCTAGTGTATGGGCCAAACTACTAAACCAAGCATACCATCTAATCTCTAGGCTCAACAACTGGGTATCCCAACCCAGCGTACTGTAGATTCTCTCGTGCATGAGAGACCAGTCGATTGTTTTCCACTTTCCCAGTCCCGGGCGCCGATTCCCCTTCTTGCACCCTATATTTTGGTCTATTTGGTCATGACCGAAGACCGGACCGAATAGACCGAAGACCGAAGAACACAAAACCGAAAAGACCGAATTTATTACGGGTATCATTTCTGGATGACCGAAATTGTTAAAAACCGGAAAGACCGAACCGAACTAACCGAAAAGACCAAACGCCCACCCCTACCGACGATGGCAGCGACGGTGCTGGTTGCTGCATCGGCGCCGCTGTGGCGAAGAAGGAACTTGTTCCGGTCGTGACTGGACTAGGTTGGTTCGGTCCAGTCAAGGTTGCCGCCGTTGAGAGCTTAGACGACGCCGCCGATGAGTTGAAAGATTCTAACGTAGGCATCGACAAAATGAAATATGGGGGACGTTTACAAGGTATAATCTAGCTAGATCAGGAGGTGCGCTTTGCCGCGCCCGTCAGCAAAATGGAGTTGTGTAATTTTTCTTCTCTCTCTTCGAACACTGCAAGAGTTTCAAGTAATCGGTAGAGAATCCTCTTCACCCCAGCTTCGATCATAGTGTCGAGATTGTCGTTGATAAGGTGGGGGGTTATTTTTAGCCTTGATATTACGAGTGTGCCCTCTAAAAAAAATATAGGTACCGGTCCCACGTACGTCCCCAATTTCGGTACTGTCCCCACATAATTTTGGTACCGTCTTCACATTTTTTGTACCGTCCGGTTCCGTCTGTCCGGTTCCGTCTATTTTAGCACCATTAGATCGGACTGATGGACGGTCTCTAAAATTGCCAACCACCGTAAAACATGTATAGAACGAAAGTTAGCACTTGCCACAATTAAGAGCGTCATGTGGTGTAAACTAATGGGTAAATAAATTGTTTTTCTTCAAACCAAGTGCAAGCAGAAAATGTCTGGCATTGGAGGTTTATTGGATCAATCTGGCTAATGATATTCAATGTCTTTTAGGATTGAACATTAGTATTCTTGCAGCAGCTAATGATATTCATGGATTCAATATCTGATACCGGAAAAATTACCTGCTGCAAGAATCAACATTAGTTTGTTCAGGCCATGACATTATGTTATTATTTGAATGAGAAGATATAGTCCAGCAGTAAGGAATATGTAAAAAGAAGACTGTAATCTTAGCAAAAAGACTACTGGAATTTGAAGAAACAAATAAGGGTATTCGTATTTACCTTCTCATTGAGGAAATCAGCATTAATATAATTTGAAGTCACCTGCCGCAACATCATGTATTGTACATGTGAAAACTGTTTGCCTTCGGAAAAGCAAGGAAGATTTAAAACTGTAGCTACTCCCTGAAAGTATCAGTTACGTGGCCGAAACAATATAGCAATTAAAAAAATGTATATTCGATTGCAAAGAGTAAACAGTGGCCGTAGTACTACCAAAAGTAAAAAAAAAAATCTGATATAGACTGCAAAAACTGCTTGCCGTCGGAAAAGCAAGGATTAAAATTATAGCTACTTCCCTGAAAGTATCAGTTAAGTGGCCCAAACAATAGCAATTGAAAAAATCTATATTCGATTGCAAAGAGTAAACGTTGGCCGTAGTACTACCAAAAGTAAAATAATAATAATTCTGATATAGACTGCAACATTAAAGTTATTTAGCTAACTCTCCTTTTTCTGCAGCTCGCAAATGAACAAATACTGCCAGTAATCCACATGATTATGTAAGATGAGAAACAATAGGAGGTGCAAAACACACCTGAAAGTAGGGATCAAACCATTGAGAGAAATACATGACCAACACTATATAGCTGAGTTATTACCTCTTCAACTTGGAAAAGAAGCGCGATGCAAGGGATTATAGATGTAGGTCGTTTCTTGCATACATAAACTGTCGAATCTGACACTTCCGGTTTACAGTAGCTGAAAAGAAATTACCTGCTACATAGTTCGGTTGTGCTTAATACTCTTGCAAAATGTAGGTGCAGCTTGAAACTAAAAATAAGGGTAAAGTCGAAATATTAAAAAAGAGGGTATATACCAACAAAAGAGAATATGAAAATGATATGTTAATGTTTACTTTATGTATGAATTTCAAAGGAACCTTCATTGGTATGCAACCTCTGAGTTTTCTTGCAGTGATTCCTCAAAAATAAATCCCTGCAGTGTTGGATTTCCTCTAAAACTGACTCCTGGTCTTCACAAATGCAAGCTTTCAGCATTAATATGATTTGAGGAGATCAAACCAGCGGGCACGTGAGTAGACACATATCAAATCATAACCTAGTGTATGACTAAATGTATACACCTGCAGTTCTACTCGATGAAGCACAAGAAATCAAAACTAATTAATCAAGAAAAAGGTATTGTTGCCTGACATACTGTATGTTGTTGTTGGTCAATACGATCTTTCCCCAAGGCTGAATGGGGAGATGGTGGAGAGAAGAGTTTCTGACTTTTAATAATTAGCATTTTGTCTTGCTGAACTCATTACAGACAGGGGATTGTAGAGAAGCAAAACCGAAACTACAAATAAACGTACGTGACAACAAAATTCCACCATGAAATTAGATATGCAGAATGCGACGGAGGGAGGCACAGGAAGCTGCTGCAGCCGTGAAGGTCTCCAGACGCAAATAGCGAGCTGCCAAGATCCGGAGGCGTTGCGACTATACGACGATTCAATCGGTGGCAGCGATGTTGATCTCGAATGGCGGTGGGCAATCAGATTAAATTCGTACCAGAGCCAGTAAGAACAAAGTCCGATGAGGATGGAAATAAGACAAAAAAATCGAATTAAATCTGTAGCAACACACGATGGTAATGAGATGGATCTTGAAAACTTGGCTCGCTTGCCTCGCCGGAGAAGATGACATACGATAGGATAATAAGTAGGTAGCTGGCTGGTCGCCTGGCTCCTCGGTCGATTCATTCGCACTCTAGTGTTGTGTGTGAGGAGAGGAAGGGGCGGACCTACAGGCTGCTGGAAAATTACAACCGCAAGGGAGACATAAATATATCGGAGGAGAGGAAGCGTCAACGATGGTTGGGCTGCACAGGTCAACCATGGTTGGGCTACATGCGTCCATAAATCTAAGAACGGTAAAATAAGAAATAAATCTGAGAATTGGATGACGTGGCAGACTTGCTGATGTGGACAGATGAGGTGGCATAGCTGCATGTTGAGAGAAATAGTTTAGTGGGATGATCTTGCCAAGGGAACTAGATGATACCCCGCACGTTGTTGCGGGAATGGAGATATATCTACGACAACCTGTTAATTTCAGGAATGGAAAAGTATGCATGGCTGCTATATGACTTTTATCATTACAACTTAAAACATCATGCAAGATATGCTTGCATTTTAAGCCAAAAGGTCCCATATAGCTTTGATTCGGTCAATACAAATTTGGCAGCAGAGGCTCCAATGACTTCGGTAGTCATGCATGTAACTTGGTTGCCTCAGTAAGATGGAACTGCCACAGAAATAGACAGATTTGGATGATGGAACTGCCAGTGAAATAGACAGATTTGGATTTAGAAATTACATTGAAATAGACAGATGGGAATCAGATGCAGTCATACGTTCCTAACTAAGGTGCCAACTATACCATTGTACCTGGTACGTGACAAAATGTCACGAAAAATATTGAAGATGCTTCCGATATGAGCTTTGCTGCTGGTCAATGAGGATTCAGTCTTCCATTTTTTTGGAGCACTGAACAATCGATTGTACAAACTCATCCTTAGTTGCTTTGCTACACAATTACATATATGAAATTGCTTAAGCCTCATTGCTCGGCATGCTCATTTGTTTTCAGTCCATATCCAGTTGGCTCATATGAGTATACTGCGTACTTGAGTACCATATGGAAGTGGTAAACCAATGAAGAACAAAATAGTGAAAGTCAAAGTGGACAACCTAGATATGCAAGTTGAAGTTATTGCCCTTGAGGAAGATGTCATGTGATAACTGAGAAGGGCATGTGGTTGACGACCGGAATGGAGCGTCTCTGGTCCAGTGAGATAATTAAAGGCGAAAACAACTACAAACATGCCTCCATTAGTTACTTGTATTTGTTTCTGGTGAAGTTGAAGAATGATGAGATAGTGAAGGCTATGATGATCCATCAGTTTCTAATGAGATGATACTTCCAATATATATAAATAGGTTATTTGCTTCCAAGAAGCTACACAACTGATTGCAAAAAGATTGAACTGCCAACTATGGATCACTTTGAAATCCTTGAATGTTAAGGGAAGACAGATCTGAATATTCCAAATTTTGAATCATGATCCATGTATTACGATTCGTGAGAAAAACCACTCTTCATGTACCAAGGGAACATTGCTTCCTTTTTAGAGCAACGTATGATCATAGATTTCAGCAAGCTCCAAATAAAAAATAAGGAAGTAGCATTGTTGAAAGACCAGCACCTCCAATTTGTTGCTTCAAAGTATGTAGCAGGGAGGAATTGTAGCAGGAAAATTCAAGTGCGTGCAGCACCTCTTCGTCACACTAACAAAAAAATCCAAATGTAAGGCTTCTGATGAAAACCAAATTCAGAGGAAGATGAAATAAAGTACAATTTAAAATTAACAATAAATGGTAAACGTGAGCACATTCCAGGGTGTGTTCAATCAAGCAAAAGAACAAATGCAAGGATGTTCGTTCAATGGAGATAAACTGTACTCAAATGGGGGGTATACGTACCAAAAGGAGCAGTGAAATTAGCCTTGCGCCCCTGGGTAAGCAGCGAGTAGGGAGCAGTAAGAAGAGACCAGCAGTAAACAGAAGCGACCAGCTAGAAGAACCACGGCGAGTGCTTAGGCGTCCAAGTCCAACCCGTCGGAACCTGAGAAGCAGCGACCAGGTAGTAAGGACCGCGGCGACTGATTCTGCGTCCAACTCGCCAGACCATAAAGATGAGGAAATCTAAAACTGTGACAAAAATGGCAACATATGACAGGTAAATCGGAGAAGACGGGACAGGACGGAGTGGCACACCGGCGACGCGAGTATAAGGCAGACGTCCAGCCGTAATGGAGGACAATGCGTCGATGCAAGAGTGCATGACAAAGTTTATAGGGGAAAAATTCAGCATGAACCTCTCGTATGCCGGTGTCAATTTGTTGTGCAGCAGTTTCTCGCAGGAATCACGGGGGCGGAAGAAGAGAGAGGTGGTTGTGGACATTGATTGAGAGGAGCGGCCTGTCGGCCGTTGAGAAGATCGACTGTTTGGTGGAGAAGATGAAGAGGATTGGGCTATTTGGAATGGGCCAGAAGATTGTTGGGCTGGCACTTTTACATGTCCATAAAAAAAACAATTAACGTGGGAACAGAAAGGAGATTGGCAGTGAAAATAAACGAAAATAAAAGGAAATATCGGAAAATTGCTGAGGTGTCAGTTTGCTGAGGTGGATAGCCTGCATGTTTAGAGAAATAGGTAGTGGGGTTGATCTTCTTAGTTATATAGGATTCTTAGGGATATACATGAGAAAAACTAAAACGTAAAAGGATGATTTAAATTTTTTCTTGTGTTGCAACTTAAATATTATTTCAACCACCTAAAGTAACATATCATGCCCATGCATGAAGAATGGCAGATACATGATTTGGATGCAGCTAACATTTATACTCAGAACCGCAAATTGTTGAATGTTAATATGTTTCCAATACAACACAGAATATCTATGCTAACCCTTCTACAAACAAAAATCAATAAAATTGAGATGGTTACAATACATATAACAAAAGAAAATAACAAGATTGTCAGGCATAGACGTTGGTACCTAATATTGAGATACAAATATGATTCTCCGCTGATGTTTTATTCAGTCCGACATATTGACGATAGTGGAGCAATATGAGTGTGTATGGTGCCGGAAGGAACAAACGCCTCAACAATGGGAGATCACCGATCTGGAGGTGCATCTTCCTTGATCTTGCTCGCAAGATTGAGATTTTGACCTTCAAATTAGCTATCATATGTTCGTGCAGTTCAAACTATTCATGTCATCAATCTCTTCTTCTTTGGCCTGTCAACAAAGCTTGAATTAGCCAGGTCCAGGCAGGGTTATGCATCAGGTGTGAGTTTTTTCATATAAACTGGAACTTATTTATGTTCTAGATTGCAGCAGTGCAAATTTTTAATAGAATAAGTAAATACGCATCATATCTTTTAGACTACAACCTGTCAAAAGAGGAGAAAGGTTTGATCTTCTATATCTAAATAGGAAAGCCCCACTACCTGATTTCTCTAAACATGCGAGCCTTCCACGTCACTGCGTCAGTTTCTGTTAGTTGTACGCCACCTCAGCTCCGCCCGTTCTGTTCCAGTTCTGTTCCGTTCACTTCATGTTCCGTTTCGATTCATTTGGCGAAACTGGTGCGAACCAGCATGCAGCCCAATAGCGTTTCCTTCACATGGGCATATCAAGCGTGAGGCCACATCGGCCCATTAGTGCTTTACCTATTCTAAGCAGAAACACCAAGCAAAGCAGGGATTGTCCTAACAAAAAAAAAAAACTAAAACAAGCAACCAAGGGACGAGACGTCCTCTTCATCTTCCCCACAAGGCCACAACCTGTTCAGTATCCATTGACCCCTCGGACTCTTCCCCGCAGTAATCGTGGAAATGAATCGTTCAACGAGTCGAGCGAGCCGTCGCCCGTCTGCCTATTTATTCTCCTATGCCCACCTCAGTTGTGCCCCGTCGTCTTCAGTCCACCCCAGCCGTTCACACAGAGCCGCCATCATGCTGCACCCTGGATTCTCCATTTCCAAGAGGTCAAGCCCCTAATCCTGGGCGATGTCGCGTCTCCGCTCG
Source organism: Puccinellia tenuiflora (assembly GCA_012064385.1). Taxonomy (NCBI): domain Eukaryota; kingdom Viridiplantae; phylum Streptophyta; class Magnoliopsida; order Poales; family Poaceae; genus Puccinellia; species Puccinellia tenuiflora. The sequence continues at coordinate 21,905 of QRDG01001631.1, forward strand.
ACCCTTCTTGCAGTGCCCATTTCTTGCGGTGCCCCATTTTGCCGGATTCGATTGTCCACAACGCCGCTGAGTCTTTCTGTCGTGCATAATTGCCTCCTCTGCATTCTGAACTGAAGATCTCTAAAAACAAAGGTAATAATAATTGTATTCCTGCCATGCTCAATGATCTGTTATTTGCATGTACTGTGTATGTTCTCGATGATCTAATTATATCTTCCTGATTTGCTGCCTCATGGGACCAGTACCTCATTTTAGTTGTTGCAGGCGATGATCATAAGTAAGACCTGTAAACTTGATGAACTTTATTTGCAACCAATCGTGTTTGTCAGTGGCAAAAATAGTGAGAAGAAAACACGGATATAGACTGCTACTGTCATCCCTTTTTTGGACCCTGCACCCTTCCATCATATATTCATAACGAATTATGTTTCTTCTAGAGATTTTTGCTGGATCTTTTTGCACTAGGCACTACACTTGCATTCGGATTAAAAGTTTAATTCCGTGCTCTTTGGCAAGACTATCTGCCTGGCAAAAAAAATCAACGCACATGCTGGTACAATCTAGCCATATTGCATATAGTTGATAATTTGGATGGCTGTATGTTCGACTCCATTTTGTTTTAAGTCGTTAACAATCTTTTCTGAATCGCAGGTTCGTAGACCACATAGTACAGTAGTAGCTACATGCTTGATGAAATGGAAAAACATGGTGGCGAGTCTCAGAATGCAAGTATGCATCTTTGTTTGTCTCTCAGTAGTTCAGTAGCAATATTGAATATGTACGACCAAATGGTTAGGGAAAACATGTATTTGGCTGGTTATAGGCAGTATTGGACATGTACAGAATAATGGTAAATCAAATTACTGGGTTGTTTGACTTTGAACTGGTGATTTCATCTCTGCTTTATTCATGTCTGATAGTGCTCATTAAGAAAAAATTGGGTGAAGTAAACCAAAATAGTATTTACCTGCTGATGGGATAAAGTAGGTGCTTACAATATTTCTTATTTATTGGTACTATAGTTGCGTCTAATCTCCACTGACGATTGTTTTCTTTCTCCATTCGTTGTACACTAACAGGCAGGAGGTGCCTGCACGGGTAAATCAAGAGTCTCATGGGAACTGTATTTCGGATGGATTAATATTCTACAGCAAAAAACATAATGAAATATCATCATATTAGCATGAGATGATTGTCAGGAAATCGGCGAGGGCCAATTCATTTTGTATTGAAGACTGCATGAGTTTTCCTCTACTCAGTATTTACTGATGGCAAAAAGATAGTACATAATTGGTTGACAACATACTGTCACTTCAAAACACTCAGTTCTGGCCATTTGCCTAATTATGTTTCACATATTCTCTGCATACATATGTAAAGATTAATATGATTAACATCATTAACTGTATATTGAGCAGATCTTATTGAGATGTTTTGTTTTTTCATGGATTATTCATCAATGTTGCAGATTTTATTAACCATATATAGCGTGATTTGATGGCTATTCTTCCATGAAAAACTATTTAATTAGTTTATTGACCCCAACATATAAGAAACATGCTATTAATAATCGTCATATTTACATTTCCTCCTTATCTATAATAAAGATTTTAACCAAACGTTCCGCAGCAACGCGCGGGGTATCATCTAGTTGAAACATATTTGCCTGCTAGAAAAAAGTCTACTTGACGGACAACAACTTCACATGGTGTCAAAGACAAAACCTGCAGGAAAGAAAAACAAAGAAATAATTATCTGTATATTGCTCAGGAATACATATGCAGTGTTTTGGAGAACAATCATGGGGACACAGTAATTATCTAATACGATGATCTTAGCTGTCAAGATTGGTGAGCGAAAAGCCGATTACTATTGTTCATCCTTACTGCAGGAGTGGCCTGGAAGAAAGAACTAACCTGAAACGATGTTGTCGACTTGGATATTTTATCAAACTTGTGGCTTGCACACGTAGACACACTTGTTTTCAGAAATATAATCCACTGCAAGTGTACGGCGGCCGAGGCAGCGGAGCAGATTTGCTTCAGCTACTTCTACCGAAGCTGACGGGAGAAGAGGTGCGCACAGTTAACCGTACGTGCTCCTGTTCGGTTCATGGCGTCATGTCCGGCCGGTCGCTTACTTCATTGGCAGAGGAGCGGGGTATGCATAGGCTATGTGAGGGATCATGAAGGATGTTGGATTTATCAATTATCAGTTTCTGAAGAGATCGTGCGCTCGGTTATTAGCGACGTGTGAATGTTCGAAGCTGTTCAAGATAATTGTGACCGCGTCGCATTAGGATAAATTGGTAGGTCTGCGTTTCATTCACATGGTTTTTTTTTTGACAGAGCATCATTAGAAAATTGAAGAGGGGTTACATCTAAAACGAATAGTGCACATCTTTGGTGGAACATGAATGGTTGATGCACTATTAACAGTTAGCATTGTTTTTTAGTGGAGCATTGACATTTGTAGGATGTGGCGATGTGCGTCTTCATTTCAGCCCAAATAGAAGCGACTTCATCAATGTTTGGATTACCCTGTGGCGTGCAGCTGGCTAGAAGCCTAGAACATGCATGCCATTATGATGTGGCAAAGTTGCACAACGTGGCACACTATGATTGCTCTAAAATGCTTGATGAGGTGGACGTCTTGCATGTTGAGATAAATACTTGTAGTGGGTTGCTCCTATTTAGATACTATAGATAGGATTCCTCTATTTAATTCAAAATTCGTTAATACAAGTTTTTAAAAATCTGAAAAACATCACGCATGTTGTCAATGACATATCCCACAAACATACAAAATAAATGATAAAGAAATTATTCTGAACTACATAAAAATAACATATGTGTGGATATGATTATACACACTTAAATATCCAAATATACAAGGTTTTGTCATTTTTTATACCTCATAAAAAAGAATTCTGGAATTTTGCATGATTTTGGAATGCATCACTCACTAAGTACATATTTTTTCATATTTCTTTAAAACTTATAAATATAGTTTTTATATCTTTCAATATAAAGAATCGCTTGAGCTTGGGAGACAAAGCAAATTTTCGTTTCGGATTTGACTCTTTTAGTGTTTTGGGTGTGGTTAATAAAAACTTTTATAGCAATTTGATCCGAACAGTTCCAAGCCAATTAGCGCAAATCTTTTCCGTCATCGGAGCCAATTCCCGTGCAGAACTGGCCCACGAGAGCATCTCCACCGACGCTTCCAGTAGCCATCTCGATATGCCTATTAGGGCGTCGAACACAACAACGGCGCCCGGCCGCGGCCCCAACAGCGAAAACTTGTTCAACACGTCCCAATAAAGTGTTCAGCACTACCACGCACGTCCTGCTTAGGCAGCGACCCAACCCTTTAGCGGTGTCGATCGAGCAATGTCAATGACACCCAGCCATCCCCTGCTTTGGCTGTCGTTCTCGTCGTCGTTTTGAAGTTGTGGTTGCTATGTGGATCCGAGTCCTGTTCTTGCCTAGTCTCCTCACCCAACCAAATTGCTGTCGCAGCTCCCCGCAGGCCAATTGACCTCTCATCCGTCTCGCGTGGGCCGACCGGTGGTTCTTCTTCGATCGTCGGTGCTCGTCGACTCGCCGGGCGTACAACTACCAACTGAGACCTCCTCTCTCCCACCTGACACATAAGAGGTTCGACCATTTGCCAATATATGTTTCTTTTAGATTTTCGACACCCGTTGCTTTGGTTTGGTTTTATTGCTTTCATTGTTTGATTCGCAGAATATGGATAGCCATGACGAGTGGATGATCTTCGCATTGAGGAAGAGGAAGAAAATGCCTATGTCGAGGTTTTAGGATCATTTGTTGACCATCACTTGTCTTCTACGTTTACAAACTTAATTGAATGCCACTCCCTAACGTGGAGTTTCGGAGAAAGGGAGGAAGAAGAACAAGGATTGTCAAAGTGTTGAGGTTCATTTGATACTAGAGGCAAATATTTTGTCGACAAGCCAACAAATGGGCTAAGTGATGTTCGCGGCGCATTGGGATGAAGAAGGAGGTGTTCACGCATGTTGTGTAAGGTGTGAGGGAGTATGACAACTACTTCATGTGTACTACGGACTACACCGAAATGGTTGGTTTCTCGTCTATTCAGAAATGAAGTGTTGTTTTGAGGTATTGCATATGGAGTTTCTATAGATACAAGAAACCACTACATACGCATGGCCGAGTCCACATGCATTGAGAGAATGCACAATTTTGCAGGTTGTGGTGATAGTGTTTGGACCGACGACATATCTGAGAGCATCAAAAGAAAATACACACCTTGGATCCTGCCACAAAACATAGCGATAGGATTTCGCTAGGTTGATTGGAAGCATCGATTACAAGCATTGGGCCTAGGAAAAAATCATCCGCTTGGCAAGGGCTGTACAAAGGTCATACTGGAGGGTGCAACGTCGTACTTAAAGTTGTGGCCGATTATGATCTATGGATCTTGCATGCTTTCTTTGGCATCATGGGATCTCATAATGACATCAACATTCTACAATTCTCTCAAATGTTTGCAATGCTTGTTGAAGGCCATGCTCTGGGGTGTTGGATGTATGCCCGTGAGACAATAATATGCATCTATTTCATAATTAATATGTTGTGTTTTTATGCTATAACTGCTGTGGACTATGAATGTGAGATTCAGAGGAAAACTTACACGCCTGTGTAGAAACATAAATATACCAATTCACCCTTTGTCTTGTCTCTTAGATGAATTCAATAATATTTGATGGTCATGTTTTCCTGGTCATGGACATCTGTTTGTCAATATTCACAAGGGCACATTGTTGTTTCAACACTGTGACTGGGTAGACCCAAGTAGTTGATATACTGCAAGATCTTGTTTTGGTTTTAACACATATAGTACCATCACAGAAAGGTTTGAAGGGTTCATTGCATACAAAATAAAAAAAAATCCTACGAAACAAGCGGAAGAAACCCAACGGATCTAGATCTATTAGATGAAGGTAGCGAGAAGGAGATCCAATCTCTTACCCTCGAAGAACAAGAAAACGCATTTTGCCGATGCAGGGGTTGGTTTAGTCGATCCCCGCAACTAGACTTATGTAGTCGTGAGGAGATGTATTATCCTTCGAGGTCCAATCCGATGAAGCGCCACACGAGCAGCACCTCCGCGTTATCCACACGTACATCTTGATGAAGACTTCTTCTCCTTGATCCCGCAAGCAAGGAAGAAGTGGCTCGTGAGATCCTAGCAGCAAGACGATGTGGTGGTGGAGATGGTGGAGGTTTCCCGCGGACAGGACTTCACCAAGCCATGTACACGAGAGAGAGAGAGGAGGGAGGAGAGGGGTGGTGCGGCTAGGGTTATGGGGTGCTGCACCCTAGCCCTCCCCTCCTATTTATATAGGCGTGGGGGGGGGGCAGCCTTTTCCCCTCCCCCAAGCCCTAGGGCCGGCCGGCCAAGGGGAAACTTACCCCCAAAGGCAGCCCCTAGGGTTTTGGGGTGCTCCTACCTCCTTTGGCTGCATGGGCCTTGGGACTTGGTGCGGCTGGCCCATATGGGCTGCTGCACCATCCCTCGGTCCATGTGGGCCTTTCCAGGTTCATGGCCCCCAATGTGGGGCCCTCCGAAACCTTCTAGAACATTCCGATACTCTGCCGGAAACCTGAAAAACCACTTTCCTTATATGAAACTTTATCTCCGGACTCTTCCAGAGCTCCTCATGATGTCTATGATCTCATCCAAGACTCTGAATCAACATTCGTTCATACCATCTAATATCTCAACGCAAGCCCTACCTACATCGAAGCGTTAAGTGTGTGACCCTACGGGTTCGAGAATGTGTAGACATGATCTGATCAATAACCAGCAGCGGGACCGGGGATGTCCATATTGATTCCTACATATTCAACGAAGATCTCTATCGGTTGAACCACGATGCCGGAGATTCAATTAATCTCGTATATGATTCCCTTTGTCTCATGATATATCACTTGCCCGAGATTCGATAGTCGGTATCACCATACCTTAGTTCAATCTCGTTACCTGGCAAGTTCTCTTTACTAGTTCCATAATATAGGATCGACGTGACTACCACTTAGTCACATGTTTGCAAACTTTAGGATGGTATACTACCGAGAGGGCCCAGAGATATCTACTCCGTCACATGGAGGGACAAATCCCAGTCTTGATTCGTGTCACCCAACAAATACCATCGGAGATACCTGAAAGCCATCTTTATAACCACCCAATTACGAAGTGACGTTTGATGTCCATAAAGCGTTCCTCCGGTAAATGGGAGTAACACAATCTCATGGTCTAAGGAAACTATACTTGGCATATACTAAAAGCGTTGGCAATGAAACTTTGTGACACGATCAATTGTTGTGCTTTAATATGGGTCTGTCCATCATATCATTCTCCTAATGATATGATTCCGTTATCAAGTGACTTTAACAAGTCCATGGTTAGGAAACCTTAACCAACCCCTGAGTAACGAACCAGTCATAAGAGGCTTACTAGGGACACTTTGTTGTTTATATTCCACACATGAATTTAGTTTCCAGTTAATACAATTGTAGCATGGATAATAAACAGTTATCATAAACATAAAATATGATAATAAACAACTTTATTATTGCCTCTTGGGCATATTTCCAATAGTCTCCCACACTACAAGAAATATGCTACCTAGTGACCCTCCATATTGGTCACTGAAAGGTCACGATTTTTCATTTGTGACCTTTTTGTCACCAAAACCAGTTGGTCAAAAGATGAGCGTCACTAATGAAACTACGTGACCTTTTTTTGGAATAGGTCATAAACGTCTATGACCAAACAAAAGGTCATATATTTTATGACCAAATTTTTTGGTCAATGACAATCTGGCCAGACCACATCAGATCCAACGTGGCATAGCTGACGTGGCAATATAGTGACCAAACGAAATGGTCGTAGATCAGATTCAACCCGGTCTAGTTCGGCGCTTTATATGGGCCGAGCCCAACAATTCGACATATTTCCAAAGAAAAAACTGTTAATTTTTCAGCTATATGGGCCAGGCCCAATATTTCAGCCTTTCTATTTCTAGACCATGGCCTTTTTGGCCCAACAGTTTGAGATTTAATATAAGATGGGTCCACTAGACAGATGGGTCCCAACTGTCAGATTTTGGTAAGTGGGTCCCAACTGTCTGCTTCTGGTAAGTGGGTCCAAACTGTCAGATTCTGGTAAGTGGGTCCCAACTGTCAGATTCTGGTAAGTGGGTCCCAATTCTTCATATTTCAATTTGACAGTAAATGAATAAATAGTATTTAAATTGGCACAAACAGAAAACACACTTACTACTTCAAATAACATCAAGATTCAGTGTGTTACATCAAATAACACTGTACATTAGAAATCATAGTATAACAAGCTCTACACTGATACAATGGCAATCATACTACAAGCTCTACACTGATACAATGGTTCCAGGTTCAGAATGGAGCTCCTGCTCCTATCACATTCTACCTTCCACAGCCGCCCTGTTACATGAATCAGTAGAGAAGAATCAAAAAAATGGAGAACTAGAGTGGCTATAGAAAGTGAAAAAAACAAAGGATAAGCCTCATGTCATTTGCTCAAACAATATTATCAGTACAAAGATAGAATTTCTGACGAGTGAATGGTCCAAAAAGGATGAGTCAAACAGCATGAGCATCAGAAGGAATGCTTAGCTAATATCCTAGAGAGATTGTAAGTAGCTAGCTACAAATCAACAAACTACTATGATCAACCAAAACGTTATTTCCAACATTTTTTACAACATCTCACTCTATGAGATTAGACAGGAATAAAGGAGATATGCTTATTATTCCTCCATAAGCAATATATATACCTCCAGGCTACAAGTTGTCTTCCACTAAACTTGTCATCCACCTCCTGAGAAATATAATATAGAATCCACCATCCTATTTATGCAACAAAAACATGTAGAAAAATAACAGCCCAGTTAGTCACTGGATAAAGTTTACACAGGTGTCACTAAAACTTGCATCACAAAGGCTCCAAATGGAAAGTAACTCACGCTAAAAAGTCCAGTTTCACAGATTTTCTATAGACAATGCTAAAAAGTAACTCAATGCAGCAGCAATACAAGGAACTGGTATCGAGCAGAGCACAAGTTGATAGAAATCTAAGGTCCACAAGCCAACCTTCTAAGGGATTAGCATGGTGTGTTTTGGTGTGTCGTCGTGGTGCCTTCATGGCCACTTGCACTAGAGTCAATAATCTAGCATTTAACACCTATGGCATTCTGGTGTCATTACCATGCTTCGCATGTGGAAAAACTCCATCAAAAGATCTTACGCTTCAGGTCTATTTGTATTAGCACGTCTTTGCGTCTATACGCATCACTCATTCTCTAATGAGGTGGCTTTGTATATATTTGGTCAACCAGTGAGACCTTAATTCCTCAGCATAAACTAATATTACTAACATTGTTAAAATGTAGCTTCATAGTATTAGCATTCTTGGAAATTCACCAAGTTCTATAAAGAACTCCTTGACACAAAATACTCTTCTTATTTGTTGTCAACACAACAATATACTTAGCCTTTGTTGTAGTATCCATCACAATAATTTTGAAACTCATTCAAAACCAGCATGGAACTTTCTTCCAACCTACTCTGCCACCTTCTATTTAACACATATCTTAATTTGAGATAGAATTATTTGTATAGATGACAAGACCCTTAGTGTAACACTTTACAATAAATAGTTTTTTATTACTATACAGGAAGACTCATCCTTAGTTTTTCTAAAATAATTAAGGATATTTCCCACTGTTGTCTAATCATCATATGAATTATCCTAGTACAACACTTTATAGCACATGACTCATCTGGTTGTGAACATATCATGGCTCATATGATTTAGAAATCTCAATTTCAATTTTGCTCATCATGTGTCAAAACACTTGACTCTTGCTATCATCTTCCATGCGGCAAGAACCCCTTCTTGCCGTTTCTGTATTGACTTACTTCAATACTTCATCTATGTACTTTGGCTTAGCTAAATCAGGCACCTCAATCTATCTCTATAGATATTGATTGCCCAATATATTGTTTAGCCTAAGTCTTCCATCAATATGAAATCTTAACTATGTTAATTTAAATTACATATTTTTCAATCAATTATATGTCATACATAAAGTATTAGAAATATGTCTTAGCGCTCCCACTTAAATTCTTGAAACTCTACTAGCATCTTCACCGTTCATGATGGAATCAAACTCTTTTGATAACTTCATTAAAGTAAAGATTCCAACTTCGTTATGCTCATTTCAACCATTTGAAATTTGCATGCCTTTCGAGCAACTTTTCAATTTTACAAAACTCTCAAACCGTGTCGCATAACGTCCTTGATCAAACTTCCATGAGAGGAATTTCGTTTTGTTATTCAGCTGCATATCAAAATATGTAACTTTTGCTAGAATTATCCGTAAAGACTAAAGCACCGCTACGGAAGATCAAAATTTCTCGTAGTCAACTCTTTGAACTTTGTCGTAAACATCTTTTCGACAAATCGAACTTTCAATGGATGTGAACATCCATGTCTTGTTGCTACATAGACCCATTTACGTTTCTTTAGGCTAAATGCCTTTCGAAAAGACTACCAAGTCGCATACTTGGTATTAGTACATGGATACTATTGTGGATATAATGGCTTATAGCCAATTTACGAAGTAAGGGCCCATCATCTACTTCCTTTATAAGTTGTAAGTCCTTTGTTGTCAAAACAACACTTCATTCTCAAACCACAAGTTGGTATGGGTACAAAGTTTTTTAACGACCTACGTGGTTCAGTTTGCAAACTATTTCCGACGATTCTACATCACATGCAGCGTCTTCCATTTAGTCAAAATAGGAAACTCCAGAACAATTCTCCAATCTCGTCGAGTTGCATTGTCCTCCCACTCACCTATTTTGCAAGAATCACTTTCTCGAGAAATCCACCTTCCCGACAAACACTTTTGTCCAAGGTTCGGTGACATGAGAAATACCCAATAGGTTTGGGATAACCTTATAAACACGTATTTATCCATTTTGGTTGTAAACATTTTACACATGCTATGCATACCAAAATTTGAGAAAAGACAATTTAGTTCACTACCCAAACCATGGTGTCAATTACAACGTATCATGATGGCGCACTTTTAAGTGTAATGCGGTAGTCTCTAATGCATAAACTACAAAAAAAAATATAACGGCATTTTATTTGTCTCACCATGTCCAGCAAGGTTCGATTATGTCTCCCGAACATTCCACACTCCTGTGGGGGTTTTCGGGAAGCATAAGTTGTGGAACAATTCTGCAACTCCTCAGATGTTTTTGCTAAACTCGTAACTCAAATTTTATTCTTTATGATCCAATCATAAATACTTGATCTTCTTGTTACGATGTTTTCACTTCATACCAACGATACTTTGAACTAATTCAAAAAATGCTCATATATCCACTTAAAACATCGGTGGTATTTTATGAAGGAAAATTAATCCACCACACACGGCTACACATAATGGAACATATACATCAATATGTATAATTTCCACTAAATTAGTCGTCCATTCAGCTTTGGCCTCTGAACGGTGTTTTAGTCATCTTTTGGAAAAAGGTCTCACAAGCGTCAATTTATTCGAAAATAAAATTAACTCCAAAAGTCCATCAACATGGAGTTCCTTCATGTTTTTCTTTCCAATATGAACTAAAAAAATTGGTGTAACAATTTAAGTGAAATTCTTTAATTTTTCTTCTTGTGATGTTTAGCATTTATAGATGTTTTATTTTTCCAACGCGATTTATATTAACTCATCCATCAATTATGGAACATGGTCATAGTTTGAACAACTATTTGTTCTCACAAACAACCGGAACAAAATAATAATTTATTAAGTTCTTAAAATAAATCTTGATGTTTTGGTTGGATGCCACGATGAACAAAATAACACTTTATTTCCATTCTTGTCATGCATCGTCACAATATCTTCTACTAGTTCTTTTAGGCCACAGTATTTCTCGTATTGTATTTGTATGACAAATCATACCAACCAATCCGGTATCCAAAATACCGAATGAATACATAGTTAACTAGTAAATCACATCTATAACTTGTATATCATTTATATACATCTGAGCTGGACTTTTCCAGTCTTTTATTTTCTGCCATATACTTTTGTAATTCTTATTTTTCAGTATTTCCTTTCCCATATCGAAGAATCATTCAACATCAAACAATGGCAATTGAACTAGCACATGCTCCTTGGCGTGTTAGCATTTACTATCACCTTTGGAGTCACACTTTGAAGTTGATTGCTTTACTGAATATCATCATATCTTTAGCATTCTTCCCGATTCCACTCTTATCTATCTCCAAGTACAGTAAACGATTTTACACATGCTTTTAATCCATCCCACCATAACAATTTTGTGATGCAGCTACTGTAGCTCGAAAGAAGGAATTCAGAGAACAATATTAGTGTCTGCAATCCTTGCATATATTCAAGCAATATAAGCACACATTGTCACACTAATTTATAATCTGTCATGTTGCCACAAACAGGGTTTCAGATATCAATATATCTTTCACTCCTTGCTTGTATCTGAAAACAATCCTTTTCAGCTCCCGGATTACCTTGATTCTCAAAACATTCTTTTGAAGATCCAGTATTACGGAAACAAGCTTGACACTAGATACTAAGTCGGAATTAGTGCTCTTTCGATCAATAAATTATTAATCATATGGAGCTAGGTAGGTTTTGCCGAAAAACTTACAATAGGGCTCAAATTTAAATTTCACTAACACGGTACAATTCATAATTGTTCTGCCAGATCATAACAGTTTCATCTCGACTAACAATCTAAGTGTAAGGTAGTTTGTGGATGCCATTTACTACTACAAATTATGCAAATTCACTTTGATTGATTGTTCATGATAAATGGTTCAAGTTAATCAAATTACTAATGAACTCCCACTAAACTCAACATCCCTCAAGCTGTTTAGTGACACATGATCCAAATTCACTACACCAAATCCGATCATCACGTGAGATGATGTAGCTTCAATGGTGAACATCACCATGTTGATCATATCATCCATATGACTCATGTTTAACCTTTCGGTGGGATGCAATGAAGATGAGAAGGTGAGGTTTGTTGCTCACTTGCTTGAAGGACCTGCAGCATCATGGTGGGACAACTACCAGATCACTCACCAAATTGCTAGTGTCACTTGGGCGATGTTTGAAGAAGGATTCCGCAATGCTCATGTCTCATTTGGAGTTGTGAGTCTGAAGAGGAGGGAGTTCCACAATCTGCGACAGGGAAATCGCACCGTCAAGGAGTTCATAGCAGATTTTGGTGATCTAACTCGCTATGCACCAGAAGATGTGGACACTGACGCCAAGCGGCATGAGAGGTTTCTCGATGGACTAAACGATGAGCTTGCTGTCTAACTATCAGTGGTTCATATTTCAGATTTTCAGTCACTCATCGATAAAGCTGTTATCCTCGAGAGTAAGCAGAGTCAAGCTGAGAACCGCAAGAGGAAGTACCACTACGGGAGCCACTACTCAGGGTCACATCAGAGGACACGTACTCACAATGATGGCAATGAGGGTAATGGCCACAACCATAATGGGCACGTGGGTAATAACCACGGAAGAGGAAATGGCCACAACAATGGAGGCAATGGACATGACAACAAACTAACACACAAGAGGGATCTTAGTCAGGTGCTATGCTACAATTGCAAGAAAAATGGGCACTATGTTGCAGACTGCCCTGAAAAGAAGAAGAATGGTGGAGACGCCAATGGGAATAAGCCTAATCCGTTCCAGAACGGACACGTAAACCACGTCGACGTGGAGGAGGTCTTTGAAGCACCAAATGGAGTGACTCGTATGTTTTGATAAACTCTTCTCCAACATTTCCCACTCTTTGATATTGGTGCATCACATTCATTTATACCAAGGGACATATGGATAGAAATAAGATATCATGAAGGCACTTAACAAGTTTATTAGAATAAGATCTCTAGAAAGTGAGATGGTAGCAACTTTCCGATGCCAAGGGGCTGACCCTTATCCAAGTGAATCATCCAAAATCAACCTAGCCAATTCTGTTTTAAGGGTGGTAGCACCCTAGAGAATCCCGAACCCAAAGCTTTCCATTCTAGCCTTTTCGAATCTCGGGACGAGATTCTTTTAAGGGTGGTAGTTTGTAACATCCCAATTTTTAGAATTGGAATGTTTTCACATAATCATGTGCATTTCATCTTGGCATCGTTTTAAAACTTTGTATTTATTTGATTGCATTTAAATCTAAATGTTTATTTCCAAAATCTTAATTTAAATTTCCCCAAAACCCTTTATAAAGCAATATAAATGCTTAGGGTTTGTTTGTATTTTATTGGTATCAAACTAGTCCCAAAGAGTCTTTAATGACAGAGGACAATATTTCAAAATTTCAAAATTGGTTTAACACGATTTGGAGTTCTAAATCAAAAGTTATGAAAGAAAAAGAAAACAAAAGAAGAACAAAAGAAAAAAAATCGGCCGAACCGGGCCCAATTCCGATCCAGCCGCACCACTCTCATATCTCTCCTTTTCTTTTCCCGCATGGGCCGGCCCAATAGGGCAGCAGCACCCAGGCGCACGAGGGCAGCGTCGGTCAGGAGCTCCTACTCTCCGCGTTATGCGGAGGAAAACCACGCTCCGCGTACCTCTCTGTGCTAGCTGATGTTTGCTGGGCTTGGCCCATGTAAATGCACGCACTCACGCACGTATGTACTCCCCCGTATGTACTAGTAATGGAGATACGCAGTCGAGGCTCCGGTCGTTCGTTTTGATTTATCCTATGCCTTGGGCTTGCTTTCCTCTTTTCCTGGCTAGGAGTATCCTTTTCTTCTTTTCGCCACGAAGCTAGCTACGACCTACAGGCTACAAGTATCCCGCATAGGCTGGGTCAAAACACAAACACATATACGTACATTTATTTATTTTGGCAAATATATACATATACTATTATTAAGCTTCATAAAAAGCTAGGCACATACATACATGTCTCGCTCGCTAGCTGCTTCCACGATTATTTTTCAATTGTGCGCATAAATATTTTAATTTTTAGTGAGAATAAACTATTAATAAATGATTTAATTAAATGAACAGAAAAATCGGTGAACAGAAACTGTTTTGAACGATTTTAAAAAAGTTAACAGAAAAGGGTTGGTGAAGAGAAATTGTTTTTGAACAATTTAAAAAGTGAACAGCAAAAGGTCGGGGCACGGAATCTTTTTTGAACTATTTTAAAAAGTGAACACATAACATCAGAAACTATTTTTAAACGATTTTTAAAAAGTGGACATAAGTTATGAGTGAACATAAAGTATTCTTATTTAAAAAGTGAACATAAATGGCCGCTTAACCGAAATGTATTTTTGAACGATTTTAAAAGGTGAACAGAAAATGGTGGTGAACGGAAACTATTTTTGAACGATTTTAAAAATGAACAGAAAAAGGTTGGTGAACGAAATCTATTTTTGAACGATTTTAAAAAGTGATCAGAAAAAGTATGTGAAGGGGAATTATTTTTGACTGATTTTCAAATAGTGAATGAAATAGATATTAAAACGGAAACTATTTTTTAATGATTTTTAAAAGTAATTAGAAATATTTTAGAATGATTTTAAAAGTGTACAGAAAATGTCGGTAAACGGGAATTATTTTGAACAATTTTTGAAAAGTAAGCGGAAAAAGCTTGTGAACGGAAAGTATTTTTGATTTTTTTTAAGTTAACATAAACTATTTTGGAACAATTTTAATAGTGAACAGAAAATGTCGGTGAACGGAATCTTATTTGGACAATTTTTCAATAAAATATTTATTTTAGTTAAATAATTTTCAAAACATGAACAATTATGTTATTTGAACGAATTTTCATTAAACAAACAAATGATAATAAAAAACAAAATATTTCTATGTAAAAAAATTATATTTATTCGAATGATTTCATAATGTGAACTTTATATGGTATTTGAACAATTTTGAAAAATATGATTTTTTTATTGTTTAAACGATTTTTTAATAAGAACATTTGTATCATTTGAATGATTTTCAAAAACATGAACAATTATACTATTTGAACCAATTTTCAAGAAAGCATTTATCTTATTTGAAAAAAATTCTTACCTCAATTAAAAGTTTCTAAATATGAACATTTACCTCATTTGAACGATTTTCAAAATACGAACATCTATCTTCTTTGAATGATTTTTCGTTCCGAACATTTACCTCATTTGAATGATTTTCAAATACGAACATTTATGTTATTTGAACGATTTTTCGATAAGAAACATTTAAGTTACCTCATTTGAACGATTTTCAAATACGAACATTTATATTATTTTTAAATATAAACAATTTCTCAATAAAAACATTTTTATTATTTGAACAAAAAACTCAAATCTAAACTCAAAAAAGACAGAAGACAAAAAAGGAAAAAAGAAAATAAACATAAAAAGAGATAATAAAAATGAAAAAATAAGAAATGCAAAGAAGAAAAACAAAAAAAAGAAACAAAGAAACGAAAAAAGAAAAAAACGAAAAGTAAATAAAAAGAACCAAAAATATTAAACATAGTACAAAATAAAGTAAAATAGAAATAAAAAGACATAAAAACGAAAACAGAAAAAAGAAAAAGGAGAAAGATTTTTATGTTATTTGAACAATTATAATATTTGAACGATTGTTTAATAAATTTGTTGACCTCATTTGAATGATTTTAAAATATGAACTTTTATGTTATTTGAACGATTTTTCAAAATAAAGATATTATTTAAAGTAATATTAAATATGAACATTTATCTTATATGAATATTTTTTAATAAAAACATTTATATTGAACAAAAATCTCGAATTTATATTACTTGAATAAAGAAAAGAAACCAAATAAGAAACGAAAAATAAAAAATATTTTTCAAAATAAAATAGAAAGATAAAAATAAAAAAAAAACGAACTTAAAATCGGGAAGAAGAAACCAAAAACAAAAACAAAAAAGGAAACAGAAAAAAACGAAACAGAAAAAGGAAAAAGAAACAGGAAAAAAAATCTGGAATCTCACCTTAATGGGCCGGGCCATTCGCGAACCGGGGGGGGGGGGGGGGTAGGGTACGCGGAGCATAGCAACCGCGGCGTCGGTCGGTTTCATTATCGTTCCAGGCAACGTGTTTGTTTCCCGTTTTTTAAACCTTTGTCCCTTCAAACTCAAATATCTTGAGTTTTAAAAGTCCAAATCGACTTCCGTTTGTTTTGCCTTGTTCCTTACTTCAAGAAGCACCCCTCCACCAACCTCTACACCTATAAATACCGCAGCCCCGGCCTCCAACTCGTCCTAAAGTTGAAACTTTGATTTCAGATCTCCTTTTCAATCTTTTTCTTCTCACTGTTCAGGATTCCGATTCATAATTCACGAGAGTTATAGATCTCATCGATATCTTTCCATCCCGACAAACCTCACCACTTTTCATCCACCATAGCCGGAGAAGTCTGCATCGCAAGACTTCAGATCTGATCGAGTAAATCGTCGATTACTCCTCAACCGTCCAACCAAATCTGGTGCAATTTTTACAGAAGGTAGATCTCATCATTATCCACAACTTTCGTGTTGATCATTTTTCGATTTGATGTACAATTTTGCCTAAACAAATCAGATCTATTTTCGAGTTACGAACGAATCAGAACACGCCACGTGCCATCCTCGTCAGCGCCTCGTCAACATCCGCGTGGCAGCAACGTCATCGCCGC
Source organism: Puccinellia tenuiflora (assembly GCA_012064385.1). Taxonomy (NCBI): domain Eukaryota; kingdom Viridiplantae; phylum Streptophyta; class Magnoliopsida; order Poales; family Poaceae; genus Puccinellia; species Puccinellia tenuiflora. Next base: position 38,734 of record QRDG01001631.1, read on the forward strand.
GTCGTCATCCAGTCAGCAGAGTGGCCAGCACTACGTCACGCTGACATCATCAAGGTCGGTCCAAGATCTTTTTCTGAAAATTACAGAAAATTGATTAAGTTTACAAAATTCATAGTAATTCAACCGTACGTCCAAAATTAGCAAATAATATACCGTTTTGTTCATAAAATTGAGATCTACTCAGAACCGTAATAAAATTATACTTTTACTAAATATATATTTTCTGTTATTTAAAACCATAGATGACTATTTTAATTATAGTTTTAAATCTATAAAACCTTTTTAATCAAATCTTTTTGCTAATGATTTTAAATTGAATTCTCTATCCAGATAATTTTTGATCTACAATTTATTAACCCTAGTTAGACAGTGGTTTGTAAAATTCTAATTAATCATTTTTAAGTGTTTCTATTAAAATTTAAATCCTTTATTGCATTAAAAATACTTTTACATGCATCATATTAGATATAGACAACTAGAGAACTAAATAAAATTGTTTTGATGATTATTAAATTGTCATGCATGCATATGTTGCATCTTTTGCATTGTGTAGTCTTGTTACTTATTGTTGTGTTATGTTTCTATTGTTTAGATTGCCCGGAGTGTTACCATTGTTGTTGTGAAAAGTGTGTGATCAACAACCATCATTAAGGCAAGTTTACTTTGGCGAGTTCTACTTTGGTCATCATCTTAAATATTTATCTTTGAATGTGTGATTAAAGTGAATGTCATAATGGTATAATTGCGTAGTAGATACGTAGGTGGAATTCAAGTTGAGATTAGAAACACCACAGAGTCATGGTGTGTCCTTTGTGTCCTTAGATATGTTGAGCTACACCACGGAGTCAGGGTGTTTGTCTCTTTAACAATGAGTAGTACCACGGAGTCATGGTATCTATCTCTAGACCGGTTTAGGAGCACCGCGGAGTCATGGTGTCCCTAGAAACGGTGTCGCATCACAGAGTCATGATGTGTTGTAAGCACCACGGAGTCATGGTGTACTTGGAACCTATTAGAATCACCACGGAGTCATGGTGTATGGTTAGAACAATTTGAGGTTACCTAGTATAAGCTATGGTAGTTGATTAAAAGTTTGATTAAAACGATAAGACTGAATAAAATCTTCTTTAGTGAATCTTACCAGTACAAATCAAAATGTACTGACCAATTCGTTGGTTGCAACTCTTCATGTTGCAGGTTCATTTATGTAGGTCGTGATTCATCACTCGATATGCTTCGCCTGTGGCGCATCTTGATTGAGGCTACATCTATCGTTTATTTCCGCTGTGTGCTTGAACTATTTAAGCTACTTTGAGCTAGCCTTGAGCTATGCAAGTTGTAAGAATTTTGTATTCTGGATCATATTCGTTATTAATAAAGACGCATTTGTTTATGTTATTGATTTGTAATGAGTGTGCTAGCGACTCGATCCGGGACTAGCACCATACTCATAGACGAGATCCTTATTATTGGGTCGAGTCGCTACAGATGGTACCAGAGCACTGTGTTGACTTTAGGATCGTGACCTTAGAAAATGGGTAACCATAGGAAGAAAATTTATTTTCCAAATCCTTTATATATTTATTTGACTTTATTCTGTTAACCTTATCTTCGTCTTTTATTTTCATCTCCCCTTTTTCAAAAATAATAGTGGAGATCCCCAATGAGAAGAAAAACTCCGGACAAGAAGGGAACATCAAATTCATCTATGGAAACTACGAGAAGATAATAGGCTTCCCACCATTTAGTTTCCTTATTAGTTATCGAGGTCGCGTTAGGTACTGACCATATCAACTCGTGTGGTATGTCAATACTAGTTTGTTATAGTTCAATTTGTTTTCAAATCAAAAAAAATTATTAGGATTTTCGTATTGCTGTATACCCTATTTTTGGAAAGTATTTCAAAGTGTTTGGCTTGCTTATGTATTGGTTGTTAAGTCTTGCCTTGATCATTCTATGGGTAGCTATTTCCTTAGTCCTATCTGTCTAAACTTGTCTATTCTAAACCGATAGATGCCTCCCCGTCGCAACCCCGACAACAACAACACTGGAAACAACAACGACATGCAACAAGTGATGACCCTAGCTTATGCAAGTGATGACACAATTCAGAGCCGCCAATGCTAACAACAACAACCCACCGCCACCACCACCTCCACCACCTGAGGTGGATATGCTCACTAGATTCTTAAGGTTCAGGCCTGAGAAGTTCTCTAGTGCACGTGAACCCATGGTAGCACTTGATTGGCTGCGTTCTGTGAACAAAGACTTAGTGACTGTGGGATGCAATGAAGCTGAGAAGGTGAGGTTTGCTGCTCACTTGCTTGAAGGACCTGCAGCATCATGGTGGGACAACTACCAGATCACTCACCCAATTGCTAGTGTCACTTGGGCGATGTTTGAAGAAGGATTCTGCAATGCTCATGTCTCATCTGGAGTTGTGAGTCTGAAGAGGAGGGAGTTCCGCAATCTGCGACAGGGAAATCGCACCGTCAAGGAGTTCATAGAAGATTTTGGTGATCTAGCTCGCTATGCACCAGAAGATGTGGACACTGACGCCAAGCGGAGTGAGAGGTTTCTCTATGGACCAAACGATGAGCTTGCTGTCCAACTATCAGTGGTTCATAGTCCAGATTTTCAGTCACTCATGGATAAAGCAGTTATCCTCGAGAGTAAGCAGAGTCAAGCTAAGAACCGCAAGAGGAAGTACCACTACGGGAGCCACTACTCAGGGTCACATTAGAGGACACGTACTCACAATGATGGCAATGAGGGTAATTGCCACAACCATAATGGGCACATGGGTAATAACCATTAGAGAGGAAATGGCCACAACAATGGAGGCAATGGACATGACAACAAACTAGCACACAAGAGGGATCTTCGTCAGGTGCTATGCTACAATTGCAAGAAAACTGGGCACTATGCTGCAGACTGTCCTGAAAAGAAGAAGAATGGTGGAGACGCCAATGGGAATAAGCCTAATCCGTTCCAGAACGGACACGTAAACCACGTCGACGTGAAGGAGGTCTTTGAAGCACCAAATGGAGTGACTCGTATGTTTTGATAAACTCTTCTCCAACATTTCCACTTTTTGATATTGGTGCATCACATTCATTTATACCAAGGGACATATGGATAGAAATAAGATATCATGAAGGCACATAACAAGTTTATTAGAATAAGATCTCTAGAAAGTGAGATGGTAGCAACTTTCCGATGCCAAGGGGCTGACCCTTATCCAAGTGAATCATCCAGAATCAACCTAGCCAATTCTGTTTAAGGGTGGTAGCACCCTAGAGAATCCCGAACCCAAATCTTTCCATTCTAACCTTTTCGAATCTCGGGACGAGATTCTTTTAAGGGTGGTAGTTTGTAACATCCCAATTTTTAGAATTGGAATGTTTTCACATAATTATGTGCATTTTATCTTGGCATCGTTTTAAAACTTTGTATTTATTTGATTGCATTTAAATCTAAATGTTTATTTCCAAAATCATAATATAAATTTCCCCAAAACCCTTTATAAAGCAATATAAATGCTTAGGGTTTGTTTGTATTTTATTGGTATAAACCTAGTCCAAAGAGTCTTTAATGACATAGGACAATATTTCAAAATTTCAAAATTGGTTTAACACGATTTGGAGTTCTAAATCAAAAGTTATGAAAGAAAAAGAAAAAAAAAAAGAAGAACAAAAGAAAAAGAATCGGCCGAACCGGGCCCAATTCCGGTCCAGCCGCACCACTCTCATATCTCTGCTTTTTTTTTCCGCATGGGCCGGCCCAACAGGGCAGCAGCAGCCCAGGCGCACGAGGGCAGCGTCGGTCGGTTCCATAATCGTTACCGGAACGTGTTTGTTTCCCGTTTTTCAAACCTTTCTGCTTCAAACTCAAATATCTCGAGTTTTAAAAGTCCAAATTGACTTCCGTTTGTTTTGACTTGTTCCTTAATCCAAGAAGCACCTCTCCACCGACCTCTACACCTATAAATACCGCAGCCCCGGCCTCCAAATGGTCCTAAAGTCGAAACTTTGATTTCAGATCTTCTTTTCAATCCTCTTTCTTCTCACGGTTCAACTGTTGCTCGGATTCCGATTCATCCTTCGCGAGAGTTATAGATCTCGTCGATATCTTTCCAACCCGACAAACCCCACCACCTTTCATCCACCATAGCCGGAGAATTCTGCATCGCAAAACTTCAGATCTGATCGAGTAAATCGTTGATTAATCCTCAACCGTCCAACCAAATCCGGTGCAATTTTTACAGAAGGTAGATCTCATCGTTCTCGACAACTTTCGTGTGTGATCAACAACCATCATTAAGGCAAGTTTTCTTTGGCGAGTTTTACTTTGGTCATCATCTTAAATATTTATCTTTGAATGTGTGATTAAAGTGAATGCTATAATGGTATAATTGCGTAGTAGATACGTAGGTGGAATTCAAGTTGAGATTAGAAACACCACGGAGTCATGGTGTGTCCTTTGTGTCCTTAGATATGTTAAGCTACACCACGGAGTCAGGGTGTTTGTCTCTAGAACAATGAGTAGTACCACGGAGTCATGGTATCTATCTCTAGACCGGTTTAGGAGCACCACAGAGTTATGGTGTCCCTAGAAACGGTGGCGCATCACGGAGTGATGATGTGTCGTAAGCACCACAGAGTCATGGTGTACTTGGAACCTATTAGAATCACCACGGAGTCATGGTGTATAGTTAGAACAATTTGAGTTTGCCTAGTATAAGCTATGGTAGTTGATTAAAAGTTTGATTAAAATGATAAGACTGAATAAAATCTTCTTTAGTGAATCTTGCCGGTACAAATCAAAATGTACTGACCAATTCGTTTGCTGCAACTCTTCATGTTGCAGGTTCGTTTATGTAGGTCATGATTCATCACTCGACATGCTTCGCCTGTGGTGCATCTTGATTGAGGCTACATCTATCATTTATTTCCGCTGTGTGCTTGAACTATTTAAGTTACTTTGAGCTAGCCTTGAGCTATGCAAGTTGTAAGAATTTTGTATTCTGGATCATATTCGTTATTAATAAAGACGCATTTGTTTCTGTTATTCATTTGTAATGAGTGTGCTAGCGAGTCGATCCGGGACTAGCACCATACTCATAGACGAGATCCTTATTATTGGGTTGAGTCGCTACAATGTCGCCGTCTCATAGTTGCCTCCACCAACTATTGCTACTACGACTATTGCTACTCTTAGCGATAAAGTAAAAGCAATTACATGGCGTTGAAAATGACATGCTGGTCATACAATAATAATGAGACAATCATATGGCTCCTGCCGGTCGCCGTACTCATCAACATGCAAGTCGTGAAAGATTACAAAACATGATCATTGCATACAAATATAACAAATCACGTCTTGGCCATACCATATCACAAACCCTGCAAAAACAAGTTAGACGTCCTCTACTTTGTTTGTGCAAGTTTGCGTGGCTTCTATGGGTTATGAGATAGAACCGTTCTAATCTACGTAAAGGCACAACGGTGATATAAAAGTTGCTTATTTTATATCCTTTTTAAAGGCCACCCTTTGAAGATTGCATCTCACTATAGCTAGAGAAACAGACACCCGCCAGGCACATGTGCAATACAAGTTGCACGTCAATTGTGGAACCGGTCTCTCGTATGCGGACGAGTAAAGTTGGTCCGGGCCGCTTCAATCCAACTATCCCGAAAGATACAAAATGCACGTGGGGAGGTAGCAACAAGAATATCAACGCCCACAACTCATTATGTTTTAATCGCACCAACATCTACGAATATAAATAGGCTCTGATACCACTGAAGGTTCGTTGCATAGAAAATAAAAAAATTCCTACGAAACAAGCGGAGGAAACCCAACGGATATAGATCTATTAGATGAATGTAGCGAGAAGGAGATCCAATATCTTACCCTCGAAGAATGAGCAAACGTGTTTTGTCGATGCAGGGGTTGGTTAGTACGATCCCCGCAACTAGACTTATCTAGTCGCGAGGAGATGTATTATCCTTCGAGATCCAATCCGATGAAGCGCCACATGAGCAGCACCTCCGCGGTATCCACACGTACAACTCGATGAAGACTTATTCTCCTTGATCCCACAAGCGAGGAAGAAGTCGCTCGTGAGTTCCCAGCAGCACGACGGTGTGGTGGTGGAGATGGTGGAGGTTTCCCGCGGACAGGGCTTCACCAAGCCGTGTACACGAGAGAGAGAGGAGGAAGGAGAGAGGTGGTGCGGCTAGGGTTATGGGGTGATGCGCCCCAGCCCTCCCCCTCTTGATATAGGCGTGGGGGGGGGGCAGCCTTGCCCCTCCCCCAAGCCCTAGGGCCGGCCGGCCAAGGGAAAACTTACCCCCCAAGGAAGCCCTTAGGGTTTTGGGGTGCTCCTACCTCCTTTGGCCGCATGGGCCTTGGGACTTTGTGCGGCTGGCCCATATGGGCTGCTGCACCATCCCTCGGTCCATGTGGGCCTTTCCAGGTTCATGTCCCCCAATGTGGGGCCCTCCAAAACCTTCTAGAACATTCCGATACTCTGCCGGAAAATCCAAGCTTTTCCGGAAACCTGAAAAACCACTTTCCTTATATGAGACTTTATCTCCGGACTCTTCCGGAGCTCCTCATGATGTCTAGGATCTCATTCGAGACTCCGAATCAACATTCGTTCATGCCATCTAATATCTCAACGCAAGCCCTAGCTACATCGAAGCGTTAAGTGTGTGACCCTACAGGTTCGAGAACGTGTAGACATAATCTGATCAATAACCATCAGTAGGACAGGGGATGTCCATATTGGTTCCTACATATTCAATGAAGATCTTTGTCGGTTGAACTGCGATGCCGGAGATTCAATTAATCTCGTATACGATTTCCTTTGTCTCATGATATATCACTTGACCGAGATTCGATCGTCGGTATCACCATACCTTAGTTCAATCTCGTTACCTAGCAAGTTCTCTTTACTCGTTCCATAATATAGGATCCACGTAACTACCACTTAGTCACATGTTTGCAAACTTTAGGATGCTATACTACCGAGACGGCCCAGAGATATCTACTCCGTCACATGGAGGGACAAATCCCAGTCTTGATTCATGTCACCCAACAAATACCATCGGAGATACCTGAAAGCCATCTTTATAACCACCCAGTTACGAAGTGACGTTTGATGTCCACAAAGCATTCCTCCAGTAAACGGGAGTAACACAATCTCATGGTCTAAGAAAACTATACTTGGCATATACTAAAAGCTTTGACAATGAAACTTTGTGACACGATCAATTGCTGTGCTTTAAAATGTGTTTGTCTATCATATCATTCTCCTAATGATATGATTCCGTTATCAAGTGACTTTAACAAGTACATGGCTAGGAAACCTTAACCAACGCTTGACTAACGAACGAGTCATAAGAGGCTTACTAGGGACACTTTGTTGTTTATATTCCGTATTTAGTTTCTAGTTAATACAATTATAGCATGGATAATAAACATTTATCATAAACATGAAATATGATAATAAACAACTTTATTATTGTCTCTTGGGCATATTGCCAACAAGGTTAACTTGTTTCATTCCTTAATTTGACCATGAGAATATATGCGATTGTGTATTCTGGAAAGCATGCTCTGGTATAGTCAATCATCACACCGTTACAGGGTGATCAAAATGGATATCACTGGGTAATCTTGAAGGCATGCATCTAATCGTAATAGTTTAAGATTGGAAATTACTCCTCTAGTCATGATAGTATCCATAACAAGTCTGCGCAGACAAAGGCATGATGCACATCATTGGGATACTAGAACGCATGAACGAATAACGACATCATACCAGTAAACAAGGATAATCTAACATAGTTATTGAAGAGTTTATTCACGTTCATGTCATTCATCTCGCCTCGGGTATTTACCGGTATCGTGAAGTAATGGGAACATGCTTGATAACCAACAGGTTCAACAGAGTGTCTTCGCATAACTGATACGTCTCAAACGTATTTATTATTTTTGAGTGATCCATGCTAGTTTTGTGATATTGTCATATGTTTTTACTGTCATTTATATCATTTTTATGCATTTTGTCGGACTAACCTATTGACAAGATGCCAAGTGCCAGTTTTCTGTTTTTGCTGTTTTTGTATTTCAGAAAAGTCACAACAGCAAATATCATCGGATTGCCCTCAAAATTTACGGAGATTTTTTATGCGACGGAATACACACGTGGACCAAAGGGCGACCAGGGGGGCCACCCAGGGGCCAGGGGCGGGTAGCAGCCGCGGCCCCCCTTGACCCGCAGGTCGGGCCCGCCCCTACCCTCTGGGCATCGTCTCGGCCCCCTCCGACGCCTATAAAATCCCTTTTGAGCTAAAACCGAGAGGGCGGCCATTATTTTCCAGAAACTCGACCCCGACGCGCCGTCACCGAAAACCCTAGTTCGGGGTCCAATCTGAAGCTGATCCCGACACTCTGCCGGAGGGGAGATCGATCCCGGAGGGCTCTTCATCGCCATGCCTTCCTCCGGGATGATTTGTGAGTAGTCTCACCTTGGACTACGGGTCCATGGCAGTAGCTAGTTGGTAGTCTCTCTCTCTTGTGCTTCATGTCTTATGATCTTGTGAGCTGCCTAACATGATCAAGATCGATTATTGTAATGCTATGTGATGTGTTTGCTGGGATCCGATGGATTATGAAGTTATGTTCAGATTGTGCATGATTGTTATATGAGTAATTTATGTTCTTGCATGCTCTCCGATGTGCGTAGTTACTTTGGCCAAGTTATTGTGTGTATCTCCAAGAGAGGGTATTTATGCTAGATAGTGGGTTCATGCCCCCTTTTGTTCCTGGGCACGAGTGACATAAACGTCTAAGGGTGAGGGTGTGCTGTTGCTACTAAGGGTAAAACAGCAGTGTTAATGTCTATTTTGATATTAGTATTGCTTACTTCATGCACTTTACTTAATGCAATTGTCTGTTGTTTGCAACTTAATACCGTTGGGTGACAGGCTGGATAGCGATCCCACGGTGGACTTTTTAGACAAAGACGCAGTTGGACTCAACGGTCTTTGTTCCTTGTTGTAACGCCTCCATAAATATTATCATGTCCTTTTTGTCATAGCTAAATTGGGTTTGTGTCATGATCTTGTCAATTGCCTAGCTGTAATTCGTTCACCCATCACATGCATATTTTATTTACTTGAGAGACTCCACTAGTGAACCCATGGCCCCCGGTCCATCTTTTTACATTGTTTACAACCTCATTTACTTGCTTTTAATCATAATTATTCCTCTAGTCACTTTTCATATTTTATCTATTTCATCATACAATTAACCGCTTTGTTTTCTGCGAGACCGGAAAGATTGACAACCTTTTCGCCGTTGGGGGCAAAGTATTTTGGTTGAGTGTGTGTAGGTCCACGTCTGTTGAAGGTTAAGTGCCAGAGATCTTCAACATTCACCTCGTTGTTGATTTCAAAGTCCTACTGGTTCGATAAACGGTTCGTTAAACGAGGGAAAACTGCTACTAGCTACAATTCCGCCTTCGCTTGGGGAACCACCCAACTTATCAGTATCCACCATCAATAACCATAGGAGTCAATATGGGCGTCAACGACTCTGCTATATATTGATTATTTATTAGAAAGGTGTCTCTAATCATGGATACTTGTTATCGAACCTTTAGGGGTCACACACTTAAGCCGTCAATAGTCAGTTGTGTACATTGGAAGGTTCAGAGTAGAGAGTGAGTATCACTCAGATGGTTCCGACGTGATAGAATTACATTTAGAGATATGATCGGTTTCATGCGGAGTTGCAAAAGTGTGTCGGAACAATCGGAGAGGAACATTGAGGTTTTCGGAGAGTCCAAAAATACGCCATGGGGTACATGGGCTGCTCCCACCAGGTTAGATCCACATGGGGCAGCTTCATGGGCCCCTTGGGGCCCACCTAGGTGGCAGCCATGGGGGCACACCAAGAGGTAGCGACTTAGGGCTTTGCCCTAGGCTGACCGGCCCACCTGGGGCCCACCAGGCAGCAACGATGGGGGAGACGCGATGGCTAGGGTTAGGGTTTCCCCCTGCCCTAGCTCGGTCGGCCCACCCGGCCTACCAAGGGGGCAACAACAACGGTGGGGAGGGAGCCCCTTCCCTATGCCTCCCTTTCCCTCCCTCCTATTAAAGGAGAGGACCCCCTCTCTCTTTTGATAGACAATTGAATTGGGGTTTTGAGGTGTCCTCTCCCTAGATTAATCTCTCTCCCTCTCTCCCATGTGTTGGGTCCTTCTCCACCTCTTGTATACCAGCAGTTCCTATTTTTGGATAGCGAAGTGCTGCTGGACTTTGACGGATAGACGTGTGTGAACTCTCAGAGGGGTTAGAAGTCTGACCCTCACTCGGTTGGATACAGAAGGTTGGACACGGGAAGTCATCGACATTCTCACCGCTAGGCTTAGATGAGAGAACCTTCATCAGGATTCATCGACATCTTCATCAACACTTGTTCCACATTTTCGTGTTGGTAACGATCTAGATCTAACTTGGCTTGTATCTTCATAGATGGTCTTGGCTGTTGCGTAAGACGGAAATTTTAATTTTTTTCCACGTAACCCTACATGGGGTGCATATACGAGATCAACAACCACCAATGCACCAAGGGGTACTACCTGGCTGATGGCATGTATCCAAATGGTCGACATTTGTGAACACAATCTCTAGCACTTTTGGTTATAATAAATATTGGTCACCTTCGTGCAAAGAGAGTTGTAGGAATGATGTCTAGCAGGTATCTATTGTCTGGTACCCTACAGTTACCTGGTCAAAAGATCAGATGTGGGAGATCATGAATATTTGTATTATCATACACAACATGATCATCGAGAGTGAGTGCGTTTCTCTAGTGGTTAATGACCAGTCATATGAGTTTTAGGGCCCTCTTTCCGATGTTGATCACTAGCTGTCAGCCAGGTTTGCTCCAGTGGTTAATTTCTGTGACGAAGATATTCATACGAACTGCAAAATGATTCAATTGAACATTTTTTGGCGCTCAAAGTAAACTTAAGTTGGATCTTGATCTAGTTGAAGTTCTGGGATTTCAATTTATTTGAATTGTTGTATGAATTACTATAGAGCTTCTTTAAAGCAATGCAATATGGTGGCATTTGAGTAGAAATATTATTGTATTTGTCAAGGAAATGGGGTAAAAAAATCTATTAGGAGGGTCTATTTGGGACCGCTGCTAGAGGCAGCCACCCCATTAGGGCAGTAACGTGTGTCAGCGCTTCCAATAGCGACCTTCAGGCACAATTGCCGAACTAGCTATTAGGAGCATTGGTGGAGATGCTCTAATAGTGCAGCCTGTGCGGCTGAATAGAACCCCAATTTTAGGGGCCTTGAAATTTGGTTCAGTAGGTGATAAACCCATTATTTGGGATGGATGCAGGCTTGTGTTACTGGACCTAAGTTAAACAAGGAGCAACCAGCCAGGAGAAAAGTTGTGTGTCATGATAAATCAACTCGCCTACAGCAAGTGTCGATCTCAAAGACCTCCAAAGAGCAACATGGAAGGGAAGTTAAGTTAGCCAACTATTCCAGCCTTTGTTTGTGTTGTACTAGTAGGATAAGTCTTTGTTATTGTTTAAGTATTTTTTGTAGTTCTACTTTTATATTAGGGTAGCCCTATTTTTTAATTTGGCACAAGGCCCAAAATTTTCCAGTTGTCCCTTATCCTGTGTCTCATCCATCTTCCACTCACCGCCCACTCTCCCCGACCGTTTAAGGAGTGGCTCGTTGATACGTCTCAAACGTATCTATAATTTTTGAGTGATCCATGCTAGTTTTGTGATATTGTCACATGTTTTTACTGTCATTTATATCATTTTTATGCATTTTGTCGGACTAACCTATTGACAAGATGCCAAGTGCCAGTTTCCTGTTTTTGCAGTTTTTGTATTTTAGAAAAGTCACAACAGGAAATATCGTCGGATCGCCCTCAAAATTTACGGAGATTTTTTATGCGACGGAATACACACGTGGACCAAAGGGCGACCTGGGGGACCACCCAGGGGCCAGGGGCGGGCAGCAGCCGCGGCCCCCCTTGACCCGCGGGTGGGGCCCGCCCCTACCCTCTGGGCATCGTCTCGGCCCCCTCCGACGCCTATAAAATCCCTTTTGACCTAAAACCAAGGGGGCGGCCATTGTTTTCTAGAAACTCGACCCCGACGCGCCGTCACCGAAAACCCTAGTTCGGAGTCCAATCTGAAGCTGATCCTGGCACTCTGCCGGAGGGGAGATCGATCCCGGAGGGCTCTTCATCGCTGTGCCTTCCTCCGGTATGATTTGTGAGTAGTCTCACCTTGGACTACGGGTCCATGGCAGTAGCTAGTTGGTAGTCTCTCTCTCTTGTGCTTCATGTCTTATGATCTTGTGAGATGCCTAACATGATCAAGATCGATTATTGTAATGCTATGTGATGTGTTTGCTGGGATCCGATGGATTATAAAGTTATGTTCAGATTGTGCATGATTCTTATATAAGTAATTTATGTTCTTGCATGCTCTCCGATGTTCGTAGTTACTTTGGCCAAGTGATTGTGTGTATCTCCAAGAGAGGGTATTTATGCTAGATAGTGGGTTCATGCCACCTTTTGTTCCTGGGCACGAGTGACAGAAATGTCTAAGGGCGAGGGTGTGCTGTTGCTACTAAGGGTAAAACAGCGGTGTTAATGTCTATTTTGATATTAGTATTGCTTACTTCATGCACTTTACTTAATGCAATTGTCGGTTGCTTGCAACTTAATACCGTTGGGTGACAGGCTGGATAGCGATCCCACGGTGGACTTTTTAGACAAAGACGCAGTTGGACTCAACGGTCTTTGTTCCTTGTCGTGATGCCTCCATAAATATTATCATGTCCTTTTTGTCATAGCTAAATTGGTTTTGTGTCATGATCTTGTCAATTGCCTAGCTGTAATTCGTTCACCCATCACATGCATATTTTATTTACTTGAGAGACTCCACTAGTGAACCCATGGCCCCCGGTCCATCTTTTTACATTGTTTACAACCTCATTTACTTGCTTTTAATCATCATTATTCCTCTAGTCACTTTTCATATTTTATCTATTTCATCATACAATTAACCGCTTTGTTTTCTGCGAGACCGGAAAGATTGACAACCTTTCCGCCGTTGGGGGCAAAGTATTTTGGTTGAGTGTGTGCAGGTCCACGTCTGTTGAAGGTTAAGCGCCAGAGATCTTCAACATTCACCTCGTTGTTGATTTCAAAGTCCTACTGGTTCGATAAACCTCGGTTCGTTAAACGAGGGAAAACTGCTACTAGCTACAATTCCGCCTTCGCTTGGGGCACCACCCAACTTATCAATATCCACCATCAAGCAGTTTTCTGGCGCCGTTGCCGGGGACTTTGGAGCTACATCAAGGGGAGTCTCACACTCTTAATCACTATACTTTGTTTTTGTCTTGCTTGTTTTATTTCCCGTTAGCTTATTTTTCTTGTTGCAAAATTTTAAAACCCACAAAAAAAAATTAGTGTAGTCTTTATTTTCGTTTTGTTAGTATGCTTAGTTATTTACTTGTTCTCAATGGTTAACTTCTTTGAAACTAGATCTTATTGGCAAGGCGGGTTCACAGAGGAACAAAAAGAATATTATAAGGAATACCGCTTGTCTCAAAAAGGGATACAGTTATGGAAAATAATAAATCAATTGAACAATTATGCTAGAGACTTGTGCTTTAAATATGACATATCTTATTGTTGTGATGAATCTTTATGTTGTTTGAATTTTGAACACCTTCCTTTCCAATGTGCTTGCAATGATACTGAAATCTTAGCATCTTATGCTAAGGGAAACTATGATTTTTATGATGTGGAACAAATAGAAGAATTTGTTGCTTGGAAGGGTGCTTATGAAATTACTTCTTTGCTTGAAAATGTTGATGATGCTCCTTATAAATCTGAAAGTTTTGCTATACTTAAATATTGCATGGATAATTACAAAGATGAAAATTGTTATATTACTGAATATCTTAAGGGTTTATCTCCCCCAGAAGAAGAGACTAATGTCGTGCAGGAGCCTATGGAAGAAGAAATTGTTGAAACTGGAAGCTCATTGGATGAAAACGAGGAGGAGAGTGACGAACAAGAGGAGGAAGAATGGAGTAGCTACATGTCTCTACCTTCTAATGAGAGTAACTCTCTAACTCATACATTATTTTATTGTCCTCCTTTCTTACAAAAGGAGAATGAATGCTATGATCCCATTGATTCATTTGAAACATCCCTTTTTGATAAAAATGATCTTGTTATATATGATAATCCGTGCTATATTGATAAATCTTATGATAATCCTTTATTTACTCCAACCATTGAGATGCATGATAATGAAGAGTCTTGCTTAGAAAGTCTATATGATAAAGCTCTTGATGATGGTCCTATGTTACTTGATAATAAAAATTATAATGCTATTGAAAGTGGCTTTGATCCCACTATTTTTGAGATGGACCAAAATTATGTGCTTGTAGATCATGAAAAGCCTGTTTTAAGTGATAATTATATTGTTGAGTTTGTTCATGATGCTACTGAAAATTATTACGAGAGAGGAAAATATGGGTGTCAGAGTTCTCATGTTACTGAAACACCTCTCTTTATGCTAAAAGTTTTGAAGTTGCACTTGCTTTACCTTCCTATGCTTAATGCTTTGTACTTCATTGACTTATTTTCTTATAAAATGCCTATGCATAGGAAGAGGGTTAGGCTTAAATATGTTTCATATTTATTTCTTGATGCTCTCTTTTGTCAACTCTTATTCTTATTAGAGCATCATTGAAATCATTGCGCCTAGCTAAAAGGCGTTAAAGAAAAGCGCTTGTTGGGAGGCAACCCATCTTTTATTTTCAGTTTGCCTTTTGATTTTCTTGAGTCATGAAGTTATTACCTCTGTAGCAACTTCATTGTATCTTTTGTTTTTTGTTTTTTTTGTGCCAAGTTTAGCCTCTAATGCATTGAAAGTGCGAGGTATTGTGTTGCTGTCCAAAAACAGATTCTGTGCACCTGTTGCACGAAAATCCTAAAATCTCCAGATTTTAATATTTTTTCTGATAATTTTTGACAGCAAGCCTGATTCTTTTATCTATCTTTCGTTAGTTTTAAGTTTTTTGATTTGAGCTGCAGAAGTGCCTCGAAAAATTCGATCTTTACAGACTGTTCAGATTTTGACAGATTCTGCTTTTATTTTGCATTTGTCTCTTTACCATCGTCATATGTGATACTCTAGGGGTGGAGTGCCACATTGAGGCTTAGTAAACAGTAGCTAATGTTAAATGAAGTTGGTTTGCAATTTTTCATGAGTTGAACACATGTGCATTTTAATTTATGACCACTAACCCTCTAATCAAATTATGAGAAGTTTTGTGTGAAGGGAGTTTTTAAGTTCCAAAGGAGAGGAATATGAAGAACTTCATTTTTATCAATTTAAATATTTGTTTGTTTGTTTGTTGGTCATATCTTTGTTGGATCCTAGCTTTATTTGTGTGGGAGAGAGACACGCTCCGCTTTTTCATTTGAATACTCCTTTGCTTCGCTTATATCTTTTTGAGTATTCTTAGCTACTGTCTGTTTTCTAGTAAGCTCTCGCTTTTAGCTTTTATCTTCGCTTATACTTGTTGGAGAGTTTTTGTTGAAAAATTGCTTGAATTGTCAATGCGACAAAATGCTATTTGTGTGATGATAGAATAAAATGAAAAGCCTGCATAGTTTTGTAGATCATGGTTTGGATACTTGATGCTTATCAATTGTTTTGAGATGTTAAGTTGAATTCTTAAACTTGCTGGTTATTTGAGTGGAATTGATTAGTAAAGAAATATGGTTGAAAGCTTGAAATTGTGTGGTTTTTCACAGTTGTTAATTCATAGTGCTAATCTTTCCATCAAAAGAATTGTTTGGTCAACAAGGGAGACGATGTAGAGTTTTTATGGTTATGACCGGTAGATGTCTTATGTTGTTCTGTTACCGGTTATGGTTAGTTGTTTGCTTCAAATACCTTTTCTGCTAAGCCTAAAAATTCGTACTGAGTGTATGGTTCACTCGTGCATTCAATCCCCAAAGCCAAACTTTCTTGCCAGCTGAGTCCACCATATCTACCTATGCATGGTATTTCCTACCATTCCAAGTAAATTTGTCATGTGCTATCTTTAAAAATTCAAAATACTTCTTCTTTGTGCCTCTGTTTTTAAGCTCATGAGGGAGCAGTAGAGAGCTAGATATAACTTGTGACAAGCGAGGTCATTTCCCCCCTTTCACCCGGTGTTGATGGATTACGTCTTCACTTGAATCAACCCGAGAGCAGCTTAAGCAAAATATAAATATAACTCACCAATTCTCCTCCGCGCAATGCAAATCTGAGAAATCAGCCCAAACATTGGACAGTGGTGAAACCAAGGAGAAAGAGGAGCGTACTCGCTCTTCTAAGAACCAGCTGCTCTCACAAGTCTAAAAAACCTTGCTTGTCATGAGGGACTAGATAGTTTCTCTATTGTGAAGTCGTTGACGAAAGCATGCATGCCTCAAAATCATTTTAATTCTATTTTAAAAACCAAAAAGCTCTAGCACATGACTAGTCCCTGATTTCCTCTGCGAAGGGACTTTCTTTTACTTTTAATGTTGAGTCAGTTTTCCCTTTTTCCTTCTATCTCCACAAAAGCAAACATCTAGCATTGTCCCTGGGTAATGTTGAGCATATTACATTATCGAGATTAAACATGAATCTTTATATTGACTTTATCTATAAGATAAGCCGTTGGAAGTTGAAGCTCTTTGCTAATGCTTACATCTTCCTTTGTGTTGATTCTCAAAAACTTTTGTCATGGAATTATTATCCTTGTGAATTAGTCAAATATGTTGATCACATTTTTTCATGTCTTTGACATACTATTTATGAAAGGTTTTGCTTGGATGATTCAACTTGTTTATTCATTGCTTTCTTGCTATCAATTATAGACAATTGTTTTGTATCTCTTCATTCACATCTTTGATTTGCATTACTATCTTGATCAAGAATGTGTTGGTTGCATGTCTCATCAAAAATTATTTGTTATCACTTACCTACTCGAGGACGAGTAGGAGTTAAGCTTGGGGATGCTGATACGTCTCAAACGTATCTATAATTTATGAGTGATCCATGCTAGTTTTGTGATATTGTCACATGTTTTTACTGTCATTTATATCATTTTATGAATTTTGTCGGACTAGCCTATTGACAAGATGCCAAGTGCCAGTTTCCTGTTTTTGCTATTTTTGTATTTCAGAAAAGTCACAACAGGAAATATCGTCGGATTGCCCTCAAAATTTACGGAGATTTTTTATGCGACCGAATACACACGTGGACCAAAGGGCGACCTGGGGGGCCACCCAGGGGCCAGGGGCGGGTAGCAGCCGCGGTCCCCCTTGACCCGCGGGTGGGGGCCGCCCCTGCCCACTGGGCATTGTCTCGGCCCCCTCCAACGCCTATAAAATCCCTTTTGACCTAAAACCGAGGGGGGCGGCCATTATTTTCCAGAAACTCGACCCCGATGCGCCGTCACCAAAAACCCTAGTTCGGGGTCCAATCTGAAGCTGATCCCGGCACTCTGCCAGAGGGGAGATCGATCCCGGAGGGCTCTTCATCGTCATGCCTTCCTCCGGGATGATTTGTTAGTAGTCTCACCTTGGACTACGGGTCCATGGCAGTAGCTAGTTGCTTGCTTTTAATCATCATTATTCCTCTGGTCACTTTTCATATTTTACCTATTTCATCATATAATTAACCGCTTTGTTTTCTGCGAGACCGGAAAGATTGACAACCTTTTCGCCGTTGGGGGCAAAGTATTTTGGTTGAGTGTGTGCAGGTCCACGTTTGTTAAAGGTTAAGCGCCAGAGATCTTCAACATTCACCTCGTTGTTGATTTCAAAGTCCTACTGGTTCGATAAACCTCGGTTCGTTAAACGAGGGAAAACTGCTACTAGCTACAATTCCGCCTTCGCTTGGGGCACCACCCAACTTATCAATATCCACCATCACTCGTTTTTTGTTTTGCCCCGTGCAATTTTGGAAGGCTAGGTTTTCTTCACAATCTGACCTGGTTTTTTTTGCGACGGCGGCGGATTCACTGGCATCGAGCTCGGCAATTCAAAATGGGGGAAGCTTCTTGTATGAAGGATGAACATTTGGATGATCTGCTTCAGAGGCTTGGGATCGACGAGGACAAAATTGACGATCTTGTGTTCTGGCATGAACCAGATTTGTTGCGTGAAGAAATCAAGTAGATGGTGATAGGAAAGGTTCACTCATGAATTATTTTAGTCTGTAGACCTTTGAACATCACATGCGAGTGGCCTGGAGTCCGGCAAGAGATGTAAAATCCAGGCAATTGGAATATGATCACTTCACCATCTAGTGCTTTTCCCTTGGCGATTGCATGGACAAAGGTGACCAAAGGAGGTCCATGGATTTTCTGCAGAACATGGTTAACATTGAGGAACATGATGTAGCTCGGCGTCGGGATACATTTATCTAAATTTAGCGATGTGGGCGCAAATCCACAAACTACCGAATGGTATAAATCAAGTTATCTGATAAAAAACTTAGGATCAACAGGCTCCCTTCAGGGTGTGGCCCGATCGCAATGAAAATATTATTTTGGAATTTCTCCTAATTGGGTAATGTTGTGGAAGTTCAAGCAGTTTTTGGATGTCCTGAGATGGTATAAACCCAAGGTGGTATTTTTTCGGAGTCTGTTTTTGATTTATATTCGACTAAATGTTTGAGAAAATAGACGAAGATGGATTTTAAAATAGTGCAATCTAGTGATGGCAGAAAAGGAGGGATCTTGATGATGTAGAGAAGAGAAGTGAAAGTATATTGATTATATTACGACCCTAATTATATGGATGTACATGTGGAACAGGAGGAGAATAATATATGGAGTTCACATAGACGTATAGTGAGTTTCGTTGGGTGGACAAATACAAAACTTGGGATAGACTGCGTACTTTGCACCAACAACATAATTTGTGTTGGATTTTTATGGTGATTTGAATGTAATTTTGTATGTCCATGAAAAAAATGAGGCAATGCAGACCACAACAATACATGCAGGTGCTTGATGATGATGGATGCATGTGGCCTTTATGATCTATGGTACATTGGAGATATTTTTACTTGACATCGGGGAGCCATGCCAGAAAGACTCCACCAAGATCTTAATAATGAGGATTGGATTTACTTACAACAAAATGCAACAATTTTACACATAGAGTACAACTACTCGAATCACATACCAATTATGTTGGATACTAAGAACTACACACAATACCTCCTGTTTCGGGTTTCAAACAACTCAATCTCGAAGCAAAATGTTTCAAAGAGGAGAATTTCGGGATGATGTACAAGAATCCTGAACCTCTGCTGCTTCCGAGCACACGATCTACGTCCTTTGGATCAACAAAACCATTAGACTGTATCATATAGACGTTCTAGGTTAAATCTCCGTTAAGGAAAGAAGTTTTAACATGCACCTGCCATATCTTGAAGTTAAAATATGAAGCAACCGCTAACATGATCCGAACTAATTTAAGCATCGCTACTGGTGAGAAGGTCTCGTCGTAATCGACTCCCTAAATCTGTTTAAGGAATATTCTTAAGGATCTAAATCTTCGTGAAATCCTATGTGATCTGTTTGAATCAAATGAGCACTAAGCATAGCACTATGGCACAATGTCCTTGTTTTAATGTGTGGTTTCTCCTCATCTTTTGTTTTTGCTGCCTTCGATATTTCTCTTGCTTCCTCCCCTCACATCGTCGCATCCCTCTCTGCATTGCATCCTCTTACTAACTCTATCTCTCCTTTGTCATCCTCTCCATTTGCACTACGGCTGCTACACTACAGTAATATAGACAGGCCTAGCTCGAAGGCCGGGGGAGGGGGGAGGGGGGGCAAGAGGGGTGGCCGCCCCGGGCACCCCGAAACCGAGGGACAGAGCGTCATGGAAGTCAAATATAGGTACGCTAGTAGGCGAGTACCGATCTAGCGGTAGAGGACAATCTAGCAGCAACTGATCTGGACCCAGAATAGTAGAACCCAAGACCATGGTTAGGTATGAGTATAATTCTCCATCCCTTCCCAGAGCCATTTGACCATTCCCTGGAGAGGACCCATCACTTTCCCTCATGCGGCCACACCAAGAGGCCCAACCACTCAGAGTGGACATTGCTGCAACTCCTATCCATTGTGGGGACACACAAGATAATCGGTAAGAGTGACAACCATTGAATTTGCATCTAAGTATGTTAGAATTTTTTAGCACAATATGTATAAATTATTTGATATTGGTATTATTTTTAGATGTGTAGTATATTATGAATGCATAAATTAATTTTTATTGTGGTGTTTGTATTTTTAAGGGCTCCGGATTCAAGTTTCACCCGGGGCCCTAAATATAGAAACTAGACACACACACACACAATACTACTAGTCTACTAGTACCACCACCGTGGGGACATGTGTGCTAAGTGGATTCCACATGCTTGAGACCATAAATCTCATTAATTTTTCCTGCTTGTTCTCAACAACTGAATCCGAGGGTATAATACAGTTTAAACTACAATGATTGTGCCAACCAAACAACCACATTTCTAGAATACATTTTAATTTCTGAACTGTAGGATTGATTTATGGGATCCAAACAAGACATAAAGATTGATTAAGGGTCCAAGTTTGTATCTTCTATGTTCTTTTTGTCTCTTGAGCTTCAGCCTAACTTCTCATTGGCATGGAATGCTCCCATACCCGGTCCTTATATTTTGTATCTTATATGTTTCTTGTTGTCTCTTGAGATCCTAGCTTCTCATTACAATGGAATGCTCCCGTACATAGGTCTTATAGTTGTTGATTCTCCTAGTTTGGTCCTAGCGTAACAGAAGGAGTTGGATGAGGAACAATATTTGTTACCCAATCCTTCGGAACCTGAGAAAAGTTGAAACACATGCCAGATAATAATCATAAATAATAATCGAGTGCCATCATTGAAAATCAAGAGAATAAACTCCCATCACCTTGTATTCGTATTACAATGTTCTTAACCTTGACTCTTTAATTTTAAGATCAACATCAGTTCTTTATTTCCACATATCTCAAACCACAAACAAGGATGTCAGTATCTCCATGGGAATATCGTGTATGGCCCCTAGGATGATGTTTTATTCCATACCTAGCCTTGTCAAATAAACAATCCTTCGGCGTGAACCTCAACTTCGGTGCCTATTCGACCTCGGTTCAATATGCAATGCACTTTTTCCTCATTTTTTTTGTATGATAAAGCCTATCTGATTGCAAACATGTGTCGTCTTGACTCTTAAGTAGGTGCATCATTTAAGTGTATTGGTAGAGAAAATTACACAGTTGTGATTTTCATGCATTCAAAAAATGCGTAATACACAGGAAGAGAGTGAGGTATATATATGTTCAAAAAATTGTGTACTATCTACTTATGAAGCTCCAAGCAAACTAAATTTAATGAGTTTTTAACTTTGCACACTATCAATAATATGATACATTGCCCATCAAATAGAATGAGTATGTGAGCGAAATAATACAAATATATGTATATATATTAGGAATCTTCTTTCATGAAAAATCCCGTGGTACCTTCTATGCATATCCGATGTAAACAATTCTATATATTAATTAATTGACTAATTTTAGACTCTTGGATCTTGGGATCCAATGAGCTCGAAACTACATAGATTGGAAACCGCGGTTCAAACATATTGTGAAATTGTGTCCACATATACATCTAATGTCAATGTGTATCCCTAAACTTCCATGAAGACATATTTTCCATTTGTGCGGTACACACAAAAAAATCCATGTGTGCATCAATCTATAATACCATTGTGCGGTACAAAAAAGTCAATGTGTGGATCAATCTATTTTACCAACAATGCTTTTATTTTTAGCATCTAAATTTTATTACGAATATATTCAAATTTGAAACTGTGGTTTTAATTTATTTATTTTGGGAAAATAGACTCACTATATATCAGGAGCCTTCTGGATTCATGTCAAATGTATAGGCTAATAGCACACACATGCATGCATGTGCAAATCACGACAATGAGATTTTTGAGAAGTATTGAGGGATGAATTTAAGAAATATTTTGTTACTATTCTTTAGGTGTACCTACTCATGCAATAAAATTCCAAAATATCATGGACATGATTCTAATAATTTCGATACAAGATGTATCAACCGATCACGTGACGAAATTCCGAGTCCAAACTCGAGATCGGCAACACGATAATAAACATATAAACAGACAAACCTTTTACATGCATGTATGCCAAGCATCCGAAGTAGCAAGGTGACCTAGTAGATGTATCATGTATTAATGTTGTCAATTAATTTTGGATTTGTGTAAGCATTTAGTGGTGGTTCTGTACTTCTGTGCGTAGGAAAGCACGAAAAAGCACCTCGTGAGAGGAAACACCTGATATCTCCTTCGGTTGCTAGACATAGAGTCGGTCTCTTACCAGCTATATGTGGAAGGTTAGCATATCGTTTTAACTACTATACCCTTAACGAAGCGGCTAGGGTTTCTCCACAACTCTTATCTCTTATGTATGCACATGATGCGTCTATTTATTATTTTTGAACAAGAACGATGCGTCTTAAAAGAGCTCAAAACGGTTACACACCAGATAACAAGTTTGGACAAGGTATAAAATACCTGCCGTGCGGAACCGTTTGACGCTAGGGACAATATTCTCTGTGCATTTCTATAGTGTCCGACTCTTGTTTAGGCATCGATCTTAGGAAAACTGTCAGGACATGATTTTTACGAGAACCTCCAAAATAGCTGGGATTAATTACTTTCCTAGCATCTGTGTCTTAGCGTCGGTGTTGTACGTGCCCTAAGAGCCCTCTAATCGGCGTTGTGGTGTAGTGAAATATAGGATGAAAGGTCGGAATGATTCACACCGTCCAATTCCACGTGGCAGGTGCTCTTCGCGCGGGTAACCTAACACTTTAGTTCTAGATCTAACCCAAAAAAATGAAAGGAAAGAGTAATTGGTAAGTTCCTTAGCGCAAAGAAAATCATCGAAAAATAGTTATGCATGCATGACACGGTCGATCGAGGTCGAACAGACAACGAAGGCGAGGCCGGAACATCAAAGGATTGTTCACCTGACAAAGATCATGGCAAGGAACACATCGCCCAGATACATACATATATACATGCAGAAAAGTATGTGCCACCAACTTTCACATCACCTAAAGGTTAGAGCTTGGAACCCTGTAGAAAGCACACATACCAGATCATCAGGTACATACATACCGAAAAGCTACTATATACTACGTACGTACGCTGCATGCATGCGGCTGCGAGCTATACGTACCTTTTGCTAACCAACCAAGGCCGTGATGGAGTTCACGCGAGGAGGATCGAGGAGGAGGACGACCGATATATGTTGGGAAATCATGCGTAGCATTTAGCATGTATATGGGGGCATTTTATAAGCGGCAGAGCCTAACACGCGCGATACGGCACCGCCCTCACGGAAGACGAGGTTGGTTGTAGGTCGCCGGTTAGCTAGCAGATAGAGCGTTGCCCTGTGTTTGTGCGGTGTGTGTGTGTTGCGTTGCGTTGCGTTGCGTTGGTGAGGTACGTTTTGACTTGTGGGTGCAGCTAGACAGCACCGAAAGGCACGTGATCTCGTCGCGTCGGCTAGCACCCAATGCACCAACCACTCTCGGGTCGTCGTCTTCAGGGCACTTGGCGTCTCTTCCTGCAACTGAGCTACCAGGCTAGCTACACGGTCTGATGATCGACTAAAAGCATTTAATAGCCACTTCAGCAGATTTCTCTTAGGTGATCATTATTTTAAGGATTGCAGCCCAGCAGAAATCTGAAAACGCCCCGACCCCAATTATATATATAGATAAAAGGCATTTTATTGATGCCCAACTTTAAGTTAACAAAGCAGAAGTTCGACATACCAAAGTTATTACATGCTGCGGCATACAGCTTCGCCAAGATAAAACAACAATCATGCGGCATACAACTTCGCCAAGAATAAAAGAACTAGATAAAGCTAAAACAAAGGGGAGCTAGGTTCTGAAAGAGTATGGTTGCCCCCATGTGTTGTTTTGGTAATTAATGACAATCTCTATGGACTAATTTGTGCTTTGAGTTATATTTGCAGTGTTGGTCCATTAGCATGCTTTGAACTCTATATGTTGGAGTCAAGGCTAAAAGAAGAAAAGATCATTTGTTGATCAAGGCCAAGGTGTATGGGGAAGCAATATGCGAGTCTTCACCGAGCGGAGCAAAATCAAGAAAGGTGATCCACTTGAGAGTACATCAAGATCGTCATCATCTAGCTCGAGTGGAATGCGCAAGGAAAAGGTATGATCTTGATAGGGTTTCTATTTTACCGGTCTCGCGGTGTAGTTGGGAGACCGGGTTTTAGGATAGGTAACCGTTCTATCAAGAGGGGCTCTCAAGTGAGCTTTAGCGTATCGGTCGTAAAGAGCTCAAACATTTGCATCCTTGGCATCATCTTTATTGGTTCCTATTTGGCTCTTATCGTGGTGTGGTGTTGGTGCTTGTCGTGCTTGTCATGACAAGCCCAAGGTCACCGAAAACGGTTTTCATATGTGTTCCCTATTGAGTTTTCGGTGTCGGAGATTTTGTCGGTCCATCTATGCGGAAGGTTTTACTCTTCCATTTATTATCAAAATCTCCCTTGCTTGGTTTCAATATTCTCACATGATATAGGGTAGCATTTGTCGTCCTCTTTCCAACAAAAGTGGTTTCATGTCATTCGGACCTCATTTGCAAAAGATATGGTTTTCCGGTTTTTTAATTGAAAGCTTTTACCTTTCATCATTTGGTTTTACCATATCTTATTGAACAATGATGTTTCTCTACATATTCTTGTAGTGCTCGTTGTGACGATTCCAACGAGTCCAAGATTACCGAAAACGGAGTTCGTATGTGGAAGATATTGCGTTTTCGGTATCGGTCATTTTTAAAATAGAATATTATAAAAGAAAAGAAAAGGGGGGGGGGGGGGGGCAGCCAGCCTCACCGCCGGCCTGGGCCGGCTCCCAGGCCGGCCCGTTCGGCAGCCACCCCGGCCTCCCTGCCGGCCACGTCCGGCTCACAGGCCGGCTCGGTCTGGCAGGCCCCCGGCTCCCCGACCGGCCCAGGCCGGCTCACAGGCCGGCGCGGTCGGGTGGGCCGCCGGCCGCCAGGCCGGCCCAGGCCGGGCAGCAGGCCGGCTCTTCTGCCCGGTGTGGCTGCCACTTCCCTTGCCGGCTCCCAGGCCGGCCCAGGCCGGGTTGCAGGCCGGCCTGGCTGCTGTTTGCTGCCTTTTTCTTTTTCCAACGGCTCCATTTTGGAGCCCCTATTTAAGGGGTTTCTTCCTCAAATAAACCTGTGACTTTTGCCAACCTCTTGAGCTATTTTCTCCCTCCATTGTTGACCTTCTCAAGCTTGGCTTTCTCTCAATCTCTCCGATAGTTCTTGCTACCTTTTGAGGAAAAAGAGAGAGGAGATCTAGATCCTTGTTTCCACCGGTTGATTTCTCCTCTAAGTTAGGAGAACACTTTTGATCTAGATCTTTGGAGTTTCTTGGTGTTCCTCCTTTGTTCTTCCTCTCTAATCCCTCCCAAGCATTAGTTGCTTTGGTTGGATTCGGGTTGGAAGAACTTGATCACTTAGTGTGTTCTTGCCATTGCATTAGTTGCATCGGTTTGAGTTCTCCACGGTGATTCGTGGAAGTGAAGTTGAGAAGCTTGTTACTCTTGGGTACTTTGGTGCCCTAGAGCTTGTTCCTCTAGGGCACGTTGGTACCCTAGACGGTTGTTGTTTTCTCGGAGTCTTGGTGGCTCACGGGATTTGTTGGGAGCCTCCAATTGTGGAGTGTGGCTCAACCTTGTTCGCTTCGGAGCTTTGGTAGCTACGAAGACATTGCCGGGAGCCACCAATTGAGTTGTGGTGTGTGCCTCGGCCTTGGGCATCGAGTCTTGGTGGCTCGGTGCATTTGGTGAAGACCCTCCAACTTGTGGAGTGAGCTTCATCCTTGTAAAGGTTCTAGTTGTCAACCTCAACGGCAACATAGTGACAAGTGCCTCGGTATTTAAGGCTACTCGGTGTTTCACTTTGGTGAACACCGCGCCGCTCCAACGGAGACTAGCTTCCATTGGGAAGTGAACTTCGGGATAAATCATCGTCTCCAAATGCCTCGGTATTTCTATACCCGAGCTTCTTACTTATGCTATTTACTTTGTGATAGACATCGATCTTAAAGTCATATATCTTGCTATCACCTAGTTGATCATATTACTTAGCATAAGTTGTTGGTGCACATAGCTGAACCTAGCTAGTTTAGGTTTTGGCTTGATAAATTAAACGTTAGTTTTATTCCGCATTTATTCAAGCCTTAACCGTAATAATTTTAAATCGCCTATTCACCCCCCCCTCTAGGCGACATCCGTGTCCTTTCAATTGGTATCAGAGCGGGTTCTCTCTTTATAGGGCTTCACGGCCTAGAGAGTAAAGATGTCGTCTAGTGGTTTAGTGCACAATGCCTCTTTAATATTCGATGGCACTAATTATAATGATTGGAGAAATCGCATGCTAACTTATTTTAGGGACATTGATCCATCTATAGAGCAAATCTTAGATATGGGTTTTCCTCCTCCAAAGGATCCGAAAAGATTATCTTTGGAGGATGAGGAAAACTCTTATCTAGATGCTCAAGCTTCTAAAGTTGTTTTCATGTCTTTAAGAAATGTAGTTGCCTTGTCGATCTCTCCTTATCGGAGTGCTCACGAGATATGGACCAAGATTCAAGACAATTATGGTGTGTCCATTGATAGTGAGAATGATTGTTCTCCATCCATCTCCGGGCGTAATGAGTTCTCAACTTCTTCTACTTCACCTATATGTGGCAAGCCACAAAACAATGCAATGGTGAGTAGGGATAAATTTCGCAATGATGATAGTGAGCTTCCTTTATATGATATTTCATCTCTATCTTATTGCAATGATTTATCTTTGGACTTAAACACATATAGAACTATAAATGTTTCACATGCTTGTGTTGATAGTCCTTGCATATCTTCTAAATCGTCAAGTAGTGATGATCATGACAATAATGATGATAATGAAGAAGATGATGCTTACTTTAATAAGAAAGGTCTAATGGTTCTTAATGCTCTTTCAAAGAATGAAAATGCTTGTGAGAACCTACATGAAATCATGAGCACCCTTGTTGAGCGAGGGCTTACTATTGAAAATTTGGAAGCTCGTGAAAATGAAAGTCTTAGCCGTGAACGTGATTATGCAAACACGATTGCGGATCTTGAGGAAGCTCTTGAAGAAGAACAAACCACCAAGAAATCTCTTGAGGAGACATTTACTCTAGAGTTATCTAAAGCAAATGAAACCCATGATAGAGCTCTCAAGGTGGCTAATGATTTTAAAATAAAAATGATGAGCTTGTTGTTGAAATTGTTAGACTCCTTGAGGCTAATGTGAAATTTGAAAAGGATGCCAAGTCCTTGGAAGATTCTCTTGCACATCTCACTAAGTCTCATGATCAACTCCAAGCTCAATTACTAAAAGAGATTCCTACTTGTTCTCCCATTGCTATTAATGTTGATGCTTGTGCTACTAACTCTATTTCTTGTGAAGCATCCATTTTAAAGGAAAATGTTGAGCTAAGGGCTCAACTTAAATTGCTAACTAGCAATTATGAGATATTAGAAGAAAGCCATGAGAAACTCTCGAGCTCTCATGAAGATCTTCTAGTATCTCATGATAAGCTAAAGTTAGCTCATGAGGCTATCGCTACCAAGGTAATATCTAGTGAGCCTCATGTGGACAATGGCACAACTTCTACTAAAAATGCTACAATGCCATGTGCTAGTCTGTGTAATTCTTCATCTCACACTAGTGGTAAATCATATGTTGAATTACACTTCGTGCCTAGTTGCTCTAACAATGAAGCCTCAACTTCCACTAGTACTTGTGTAGCTACTAACCTTGTAGGGAAGACTAAAGAGCACAAGGCACAAGCCACTTCTTTGAAGAAATATGTGGAGAAGCGTCATAAAGGGAAGGCCACATTTGACAACATGTTGAGTGTGCAAAAATCCCCCAATGACAAGAGTGGACTTGGATTCAACTCCAATATCAAGAACAAGTCCAAGAGTAGCAATAAGAAGGGCCAAGAACAAGTCAATCACTCGGCCAAGATTGTATGCTTCAAGTGCAAAGTTGAAGGGCATCATGTTAGGGATTGCCCAATGAAGAAGAAGCCTCTTAGTGAGAAGCAATTAGGGAAGCGGCCTTTTGTTCAATCTCTTGCTCAACCTCGGGTTGAACAAAGGCCACCTCCTAAGAAGACTCAAGTCATTGCTCCTCAAGTTGAGGATCCTATTAAGAAGAAAGAAAAGAGTCGATATTGCTACTTATGCCGTGAGAAGGGTCACTTGGCTTCTTCATGCACTAATGGTACTCTATCCAACCCCATAATAATTGATGATGTTTATTCTCTTAGGAAGGATAGGGTTGGCAATGTGTTTGACAAATATGTGAGGACTCAAAGTGGTGTCAAGAAAAGAACCATTTGGGTTGCCAAGCTTATTGTGACTAACCTCTTAGGGCCCAACTTGGTTGGGGACCAACAAGCTCAAACTTGATCAATAGGTTGTGATGGAGGACATTGGAGACTTGGCTATCCTTGAAGAATTAAGGGATCTTCTTGATTATTATTTCCACAAGCTAAGTCATTTGGATTATATTATCATATCTCATATCCAATGCTCCTTCTTGCGGTAACTTATATTTAAATTATATATACATTGAAAGTTGCTTGCTCCCTAGCATGTGTTAGTTTTGTTCCTAGCATGTACTTGTATATGTTGTGCTTATTACTTACCTTGAGCAATCAAGTTTGTGTATGTTAATGTGTGCTCCATATATGTGTAAACTTTGTGTTGAGTCCTTATTGGATCTTGTGTTGATTTCAATGGGCTCTTTTGAGAAATTAATGGACTATCCCATTTTGGGGGAGTGATATGCTTTGTGCACTTCACTAACCTAAAAATATGTGTATATGAGTAACACCACCTAGTATTGATATATCAAGATTATCTAGTAACTATGTGGTGTGTCATGCTCATGAGAAATTCAAATTCTATAATGTCTATTAATTATCTCTATTTGATTTTATTTGCCTCTTGTTAAGAAGAAATGAATTATCACATTGTGGGGGAGTAATAAGCTATGTGCATATTACAATCCTACAAAATGTGAACATTTGAGGTTTGCCACTTAGATTTGATATTGTAAATTATCTTATTCCTATGTGGCATATTAGCTCGAACAAGTTCCAATTTGCTTTTTAGCTATCTTTTGGCTCTTGTTTGTGTGAGTTTGCTTGGTGTGGTTTTTCTCTAATATGCATTTCCATACATTAGTTGAGAAACCATTTGTTCCATATTATTCTAACCATGGCCTTGCCGGTTGGTTTGAATAGTTGGAACTACCAACAAACCTTATTAAAATATGGTGTTTTATTTCTTATCTCTTGCCATATGTTTTATCTTGTGAGGGTATTCTTCGATACATCTTATCATCGGGAAAATAATTCCAAATGGTCACTGTCCTTGGACAATCCATGTTTATGTTTGTGATAGAATATTTTTGATTATCCTTACATTGGCATTGTCTTTTATTTGCCCCATCTCTTGCCAAAATATTTATTTTGACTCACTTTGCCTTCCTTGCCTCTTGCATGGATCCTAAGTTTCAAATTGGTAGTGTTTAGTGTTGTAAATAAAATATGAAGAGTAATGATCCCTTGTGCATGCATTTTGTATTCAAATGCAAATATCAAAATAATGCATGAATCTTGGGGGAGCATTCCTTTTTATTTAGAACACTATCCTATCTATCAATATTTGATCCTTTCAATTGGCATTTGATTTCTATCGTATGTATTTATGGAAGACAAATCTTTTTCTCTTGATGCTTTGTGCCATCATGAAAAGTGTAAAGGGTGCTTGGTTTATTTAGTGTAACCTTGCTCTCTCTTGGGAGTCTTGCTTTCTCATTTGTTGTTTTATGTTTATCCTATAGAATGAGAAAACCCTTTGAGCATGTCTCTTTCTTTTATCTTATATGCTCATTGGCCTTGCCTAGGTACCTTCAATTGGTATTAATTGGAATTTAATATCTCCTCTATAGATATTTGTTTCAATTGATATTTATTGTGAGAGTTTTGATACCTTATTACTTTAGTTGACTTTACTTGATTCCGGTCAAGTATTATCCTCTTCTTGGTATCCTGTCTTCTAGTTGGTATCTTATTTTTCAATTGGTGTCTTATCTCTCATGTGTTGTTTGATTTGACTCCTATTGATATCATACTTCATGTGTTGATGTGTTTTGGAATCAATCATATGTTGATTTGATTTTTCGTCAATCATGTGTTGATTTGGATTTTGATATAATTTGGACAGCCTTTTTGTGTCACACTTTGGTGTGCTCTCTTCTTGGTTTACTTGGTGTTTTGTCCAAATTGTATCTCATTTGGTTCTTGTAAGTCCATGCATGCATATTTACTAGTATATTTATTTTATGGCATGCTAGTCTTTCTTGATCCAATATATAGGGGATACTCCACCAAATCCTAATCGGCTAAGATGTGCATGAAATTCAATTTCATATCTATATGCACATATTTATGTGGAGTGTTTCCTATGTATTGTAGTGTATCTAACTACTATGGAACCCAATGAGTTTGGGAACCATATTGTACTTGAATTATGTTTTAGGTACAATTGAGAAGCGTTGGATGCTTGCCTCATTCATAAGGAAGGTGGTCTCACCATGTGATTTTAGGAGTCAAGCTATGATGACTAACAAAAGATCATCTTCGTCATCACCAATGCATATCGGTAACAAGTATCTATCTCATGCATATTTTTCTTGTATTCAACCTTGTGTAGGTTGCCCCTTAGCATGAAAAATTTAAATGTGCAATTGTTGTGGTTTTGGCTTATTTCCTTCACTTGGTATATCTTTGTGATATTTTTGATGAAATTGCAAAAAAAAACCTTCCTTCAATTGGTATTATTTCTTTGTGATACTTGTTGCCTATCTCAAAGCATTTCCACTATCTCTTGTTCCCTTAGTGATATGTGTGATGCATTTGATGTGTTTGAAGTTCATTTATATACAATGAGATAAATTTGAGCTATGTGCTATGCTTTTAAGCAATAATCTTTTTTTTTGTATATTCATGACTTCATTTTGGTTACCATGGTCTCCCTTCTTCGACCATTTCATATGTGCAAGTTTCTTTGTCGATGAATATCATTAACGATTTGTTTATTTAGAAACCTATACATATGAGAGAGGTCAACTTTTACTTGGTATCCTACTTTCTTTCAAGCCACCTTGTCTTTTATCTATAATTCTTTGGTGGCTCCAAGATTGTCTCGTGAGTGCTTGTCTTATTTCTATTCGCATCTTTGCGCACTCACATTTTATTGAAGATTCTTCTCTTCATGCTCATCACGGTGAGTATGTTGATTTTGTTGGCTAAATGTTCTCACTAGCTCTTGTTTTTTTTTGATTGGTTTTAATTTCCAATTGGTATCTTTGAGCTTGTGAACATATTTTTTTAAAATAAAAATAAAAATCTTCTTTGTAAGTTGTGTGTGTCAATACTTGATGTATAACTTATCTCCATTTGGTTAAGACTATGTGTCTTACCAGATTAATTGTCTTGTCACACACACATACTCTTGGTTGGGGCTTCATTGATAATTTCTTTTAATTGGTATCTCCTTATGGCTCAACAACATCTTTTGTGCAAGTGCTTTGTTTTGCTTCAAATTTTACATCCTTGCACTTGGTAAGGGTTCTAGATGATTTTGGGGGAGTGAGGATTTGATACGTCTCCGACGTATCTATAATTTCTTATGATCCATGCTTGTTTTCATACCATTTGCTACATGTTTTGTTTACATCTTATAACATTTTTATGCATTTTTGGAACTAACATATTAACAAGATGCCCCAGTGTCAGTTCCTGTTTTCTGCTGTTTTTTCCGTTTCAGAAAAGTACTTAAGGAAATATTCTCGGAATCGGACGGGACAAAAACCCAGGATCTTATAATTTCGTCACGCACACGGAGTCCAAAGGGGAGCCGAAGACGCACCAGAGGGCGACCACACCCTAGGGTGGCGCGGCCCACCTGTCTGCCGCGCCACCAGGTGGTGTGGCCCCCTCGGGCCTCCACCGACGCCGCCCTTTCGCCTATATAATCCCCCCGACGAGAAAACCCTAAGTACCCGATCAAAATTCCAGAAAAACATCCGTCGCCGCCGCCGTCGTCAACCCTAGTTCGGGAGGGTTCTGAAGCTCTCCCCGGCACCCTGCCGGAGAGGGGAATCATCGCCGGAGGGCTCTACACCACCATGCCCGCCTCCGGACAGATGTGTGAGTAGTTCATCCTTGGACTACGGGTCCATGCAGTAGCTAGATGGTAGTCTTCTCCTCTTGTGCTATCATGTTTAGATCTTGTGAGCTGCCTATCATGATCAAGATCATCTTATTGTAATGCTACATGTTGTGTTTGCTGGGATCCGATGAATAGAGAAGTACCTTGTGATGTTGATTATTGATATTATCATGTCTATGTTATTTGTGATCTTGCATGCTTTCCGGTACTTGTAATTGCCTTGATCAAGTAGTTGCTTGTATCTCCAAGAGGGAGTATTTATGCTAGATAGTGGGTTCGGTCCCTGTGTGCCTTGGCTTGAGTGACAGAAACATATAAGGACGGGGGAGTGCCGTTGCTACTAGGGAGTAAACTTTATGCACAGTTCTTCATGCAATTGTCTGTTGCTTGCAACTTAATACTGGAGAGATTTTACGGTATGTTATCTCAAAGGTGGACTATTTAGGCATAGGTGTATGCTTGGAACAGCTATCTATGTATTTTGTCGTAATGCCCAAAGCATCTCATATAGACATCATCATCCTCTGTATTATGCAATGTTCATGCATTGTCATGCATTCTCTATTCTGTCAATTGCCCAGCTGTAATTTGTTACCCAGCATGTGTAGTATTTTATTTATGGAGAAGACACCACTAGTGAACTGTGGACCCCGGTCTATTCTTTTACATCTGCAATTAAATCAACTGCTCTACTGCTTTTATTTACTGCAAACAAGCTTCCTTCCACACATACATTTAATCCTTTGTATTCAGCAAGGCCGGTGAGATTGACAACCTCACTGCTTCGTTGGGGCAAAGTAGTTTGATTGTGTTCTGCAGGTTCCACTGTCTCCCCTGCAACAGCTCTTTTTCTGGCACCGTTGCTGTCAACACGCCAAGCACATTTTCTGGCGCCATTGCAGTTGTGGACAACCTTCTGAAGCATTCCTCACTCCTACTGGTTCGATAACCTTGGTTTCTAACTGAGGGAAAACTTGCTGCTGTGCTCCTCAAACCTTCCTCTTGGGGTGCCCAACGAAGCGTGATTGATTAACACCTCTCTCGCTATCAGGATTCCATATTTGTGTACTCCTCAATAGTGCATGAACATTGAGGAGCTTCCTTATTTTTATTTAGAACTCTCGGTTAGATTCTTCTTGATTGCTTTTCTCCTTTGTGGAGATGTTTAGAATGATTTCATCCTTTTGCAATCTTTGGATCCTCAATATAGTTTGATTTCACTCATATCTTGAGAAATGCATGCCTTATGGAGGAACTCATACTATATTGGCCTTCTAAATTTTTCTTCCCATTTCGGCAATCGATGCCAATGGGGGAGAAGTTTTAGAGGGTTTAAGGGAATTTGGTTTTATGCTTTCGTTTGGTTCTTAAGCATTTGCCTCTCATGCTCATGCATCCTTGTCTTGCAAGGTTGCTTAATTCATTATTAAACCCTCTCAAAAGGGATTGTCATCAATTACCAAAATGGGGGAGATTGAAAGAGCATGGTTGCCCCCATGTGTTATTTTGGTAATTAATGACAATCTCTATGGACTAATTTGTGCTTTGAGTTATATTTGCAGTGTTGGTCCATTAGCATGCTTTGAACTCCATATGTTGGAGTCAAGGCTAAAAGAAGAAAAGATCATTTGTTGATCAAGGCCAAGGTGTTTCTCCATGAGCATGAATCAAGAGGAAGATTCTATGTTGACCATGGAGGATGGCGTCACGTGGTGATCGTCATCAACATAAAGGCCAAGTGAAGATATGTCGAAGAGTGCCTCTCCCATCTTGGTGTATGGGGGAGCAATATGCGAGTCTTCACCGAGCGGAGCAAAATCAAGAAACGTGATCCACTTGAGAGTACATCAAGATCGTCATCATCTAGCTCGAGTGGAATGTGCAAGGAAAAGGTATGATCTTGATAGGGTTTCTATTTTACCGGTCTCGCGGTGTAGTTGGGAGACCGGGTTTTAGGATAGGTAACCGTTCTATCAAGAGGGGCTCTCAAGTGAGCTTTAGCATATCAGTCATAGAGAGCTCAAACCTTTGCATCCTTGGCATCATCTTTATTGGTTCCTATTTGGCTCTTATCGTGGTGTGGTATTGGTGCTTGTCGTGCTTGTCATGACAAGCCCAAGGTCACCGAAAACGGTTTTCATATGTGTTCCCTATTGAGTTTTCGGTGTCGGAGATTTTGTCGGTCCATCTATGCGGAAGGTTTCACTCTTCCATTTATTAGCAAAATCTCCCTTGCTTGGTTTCAATATTCTCACATGATATAGGGTAGCATTTGTCGTCCTCTTTCCAACAAAAGTGGTTTCATGTCATTCGGACCTCATTTGCAAAAGATATGGTTTTCCGGTTTTTCAGTTGAAAGCTTTTACCTTTCATCATTTGGTTTTACCATATCTTATTGAACAATGATGTTTCTCTGCATATTCTTGTAGTGCTCGTTGTGACGATTCCAACGAGTCCAAGATTACCGAAAACGGAGTTCGTATGTGGAAGATATTGCGTTTTCGGTATCGGTCGTTTTTAAAACAGAATATTATAAAAGAAAAGAAAAAAAGGGGGGGCAGCCGGCCTCACCGCCGGCCTGGGCCGGCTCCCAGGCCGGCCCGTTCGGCAGCCACCCCGGCCTCCCTGCCGGCCACGTCCGGGTCACAGGCCGGCTCGGTCTGGCAGGCCCCCGGCTCCCCGGCCGGCCCAGGCCGGCTCACAGGCCGGCGCGGTCGGGTGGGCCGCCGGCCGCCAGGCCGGCCCAGGCCGGGTAGCAGGCCGGCTCTTCTGCCCGGTGTGGCTGCCACTTCCCCTGCCGGCTCCCAGGCCGGCCCAGGCCGGGTTGCAGGCCGGCCTGGCTGCTGTTTGCTGCCTTTTTCTTTTTCCAACGGCTCCATTTTGGAGCCCCTATTTAAGGGGTTTCTTCCTCAAATAAACCTGTGACTTTTGCCAACCTCTTGAGCTATTTTCTCCCTCCATTGTTGATCTTCTCAAGCTTGGATTTCTCTCAATCTCTCCGATAGTTCTTGCTACCTTTTGAGGAAAAAGAGAGATGAGATCTAGATCCTTGTTTCCACTGGTTGATTTCTCCTCTAAGTGAGGAGAACACTTTGGATCTAGATCTTTGGAGTTTCTTGGTGTTCCTCCTTTGTTCTTCCTCTCTAATCCCTCCCAAGCATTAGTTGCTTTGGTTGGATTCGGGTTGGAAGAACTTGATCACTTAGTGTGTTCTTGCCATTGCATTAGTTGCATCGGTTTGAGTTCTCCACGGTGATTCGTGGAAGTGAAGTTGAGAAGCTTGTTTCTCTTGGGTACTTTGGTGCCCTAGAGCTTGTTCCTCTAGGGCACGTTGGTACCCTAGACGGTTGTTGTTTTCTCGAAGTCTTGGTGGCTCACGGGATTTGTTGGGAGCCTCCAATTGTGGAGTGTGGCTCAACCTTGTTGGCTTCGGAGCTTTGGTAGCTACGAAGACATTGCCGGGAGCCACCAATTGAGTTGTGGTGTGTGCCTCGGCCTTGGGCATCGACTCTTGGTGGCTCGGTGCATTTGGTGAAGACCCTCCAACTTGTGGAGTGAGCTTCATCCTTGTAAAGGTTCTAGTTGTCAACCTCAACGGCAACATAGTGACAAGTGCCTCGCCACATTGGTGGTAAGACACAACGGAGATACGGTGTGCCATATTAAGGCTACTCGGTGTTTCACTTTGGTGAACACCGCGCCGCTCCAACGGAGACTAGCTTCCATTGGGAAGTGAACTTCGGGATAAATCATCGTCTCCAAGTGCCTCGGTATTTCTATACCCGAGCTTCTTACTTATGTTATTTACTTTGTGATAGACATCGAGCTTAAAGTCATATATCTTGCTATCACCTAGTTGATCATATTGCTTAGCATAAGTTGTTGGTGCACATAGCTGAACCTAGCTAGTTTAGGTTTTGGCTTGATAAATTAAACGTTAGTTTTATTCCGCATTTATTCAAGCCTTAACCGTAATAATTTTAAATCGCCTATTCACCCCCCCCCCCCTCTAGGCGACATCCGTGTCCTTTCAGGTTCCCATCGGGAGGCAAGACGCATGGATCTCCTTAACCTTTCCTACCAGCCACGTAGCTCCTTCCCGATCCTATGGTTTTAGCAGTGGAAGCCATAACTGCCGATTCCGGTAATGACCGACCCGATTTTATCCCAGGGGAGCAAGATATTGGATCCTGAGTGCGGGGTATGTTTATGTTTCGCGACCAGTTTTCCTGTTCCTCCAATAGCACCAAAGTTTTGGCAGTTCGGAAGTTTCAGCTCGCACCCACCTTTTCGGCTCCGTCGCCGCCACATGCGGTCGATCCCTGCTTCCCCCGGCCGCCCTTCGCTGCATCTTGCCATCTAGTAGATTCCCCGCCGCCCACCGCATCTTTTCCACACTTGGGTGCTCGGGGCAAGTCATTTCCGTCCGCTCGCGATTGGCCGCCGCCACCTTCATGGATCTGTCACGGAGCTCGACGCAACTCCCGGTTGCGGTCGGAGTAGGTGGCTTCGGGTGTACTTGTGCACGGATTCGTGCTTGTAGCCGCCGCTTTCGCCGGAGCCGGTGATTTGGGACCGTGCGTCTGCGGGGAAGAAGGGGCGGCGGATTTGCTACCGGCCTTCGGTCAAGGTAAACATTTAATGAATTCCAAAGGATTTACTTTGAAGAAACGTGTGATTTATAGATTAAAACGATACCATATTGAATTTGTACATGGATTGGAGTTCGTTGTCCTCCTCATCGGATTCTGATGATTCCGACATAGAGGATTTACTTTTCGACGATGATATGGAGTGTCTCGTCCAAGAGCATGAGGGCGGAAACAAGAGGAAGCGTTGAGGATCGACTGTTGGTTGTCTTTGCATTCAGTGCAATCGAGCTCTCGGCAACGCCCTGCTCATGAAAGATTAATTACTTCGCCAAGGTACCTACATATCCGGCTCACCTATTCCGTAGGTGTTATCGAATGCGCCGAGATCTTTTTGTTCGCATTGTATAAACTTGCGAGCAAAACTCTCATATTTTCACTCAACGGAGAAATGTTGTTGGTTTGCTTGTCTTTAGTTCATACCAAAAGATCTCGGCGACAATGAGAGTGATAACATTTGTGAAGACCATCCCAAACCCACAAGGCAAGAAACATTTTTTTTTGCTAAAGATGAAGAGGCATGCCGAAAGGATATTGAGAGGTGTTGCAAGATCTGTTTGCTATTGTTTGAGGTCCTGCTCGCTTCTGGGATAAGAAATCCCTCTAAAATATCATGACTGCTTGTGTGATTCTACATAGCATGATCGTCGAGGATGAGAGGGGTTTAAACATAGATTTTCTATGGCAGTATTGGTAGCCGTGTGAAGCCTAGTCGGAACCCAGATTGGATCAGTGCATTTCTCGAGACCTACCAATAGATTGAGGACAAGACCACACACATCCAACTCCGTAATGATCTCATTGAGCACCAGTGGCAGTTTTTTGGGATGTAGACTCCCATTTATTCATTTGATATAATTTGTATTTATTCGTGATTGAACCATTGATTCTACTAGATGACCCGTTGCGCCGATTGGCGCAAATATCAGGTTTATGCTATAATTTGTTTCCATAAGAAAAAACATTAACCATACATATTTTGGTTTTGTTAATATACATAATAAGGAGGTGTTGTCCTGTAACATGGTGGTGCTGTGTACACAATTATAATCGATGGAATGCACCTTTTCTTCTCGGTCCAGACAGTGCTTATGTATTCGTTGATATCTGGTGATGAACCTGGATGACTATATACACATAAGACAGGAAGTAAGATCATCATCAAGCAAGAGATTGAAAAATCTCAGAGAAGACAATGTTCCTAGTTTCAGAACCACAAGTAGCATACTCGTTTTCAGTTAATATCCAAAGAGCTTTTAGGACGTCACCCCATAGGAATTTCTGATAGGAAATTGGCGTCCATGCAACGTAAATGACCATTTAGGATCTGTAGCGGTAAGACAGATTGTTTGTCTGTAGACAATATCACCGATATTTGAACCAGTTATAACAATGGCCTCAATGAGTGTTTCAGCAAGCCTAGTAACAATTGATCGTGTGCCATTAAATAGACCAGTTGTCTGCTTATATTTTCCTGTTCTATGCTACTGAAGTGTTTAATTAATTGCTATTAGGTAGGAAGTGTGGCACTCGAAGATTTATAAGTCATAATAAAAATATATTGCAGTGATTTATGTATCTCTTTTTTTATTCTTTTGAAGCTCTATGCAACACATGAACACACTCACATATGTTCAGTGACAAATAAGAACTAAGAGAAAGACCATGATCCTGCAGTTGCGTGACCTATCACGACTGTTTCCCAAAAGATTTGATGAAAACGAAATATCAAAACATACCGCATATAGGGCCTGTTCGGATCCCCTGCGCTCCGCTCCAGTTTTTCCGATTCATGGAGCCGCGCGGAGCTCGGTTTGAGCAGCTCCATAAAAATAGCCTGCACTCCGTTCCGCTCCGCATTTCTAGCTCCGCGGAGCTACTCCGTTCAGCGCTGCTCCGGCCGCTCCCGGAGCGCGGTTCCAGAGCGGAGAGGATCCGAACACAGCCATAGTGTCCAACTTTAGGATTATATCCTTCAGGAAACAATGAACATGAGAACTTGAGAGATCATAGAACCATCATCACAAGATACCTTTTGATTCGAGTCCGAGTCTCCTGATTGAGTATTTGTAAGTTTCCAATCTTTTTGAAAGAAATTTCAGATATAGCTAATGCTATATCCCACTGACGTGCAAAAAAACAATTTTAAATAGTTTGTATTCAGAGCTATACAAAAAATGACAAAATCTGATAAATTTGGATATTTTAAAATATCCATACTTAGATCTACACCTTTGTCATTTTTGTGTAGCTCAGTATATAAAATATTTGAAGCTGATTTTTCGAACATTTGTGGAATACAATATTGGCTACATCCGAGATTTTACCCGTTGCGCCGATTGGCGCAAATGGTAGATTTATGCCGAAATTTAATGACATAAGAAAAGCATGATAAGCTATTTCACAAATCACTATTTTGCTAAATTGAAAAGTAAGATATACATAATTATCTATTAACTCAAATATGATTACAGGTTTCAGCAAAGGTGGGAATACTGGTTCTTGTCGCTTTGTTGTTCAACAAGTGAACATGGGTACGGTAATAGTGAAATTATGCCTCAATTTGTTCACATATGAAAAGCAATACAAGTTATAACTAAGATCGCCACCCCATTTATGGCTGGGTTGGTCGATATGTTTCATGTAGTCTCAAAATGTAAAAAACACTGAATTATATTGGTATAATGGTACAGCAACAATTATAAAGAGAAATTAGCTCGCTAAGTTTGGAAGCTTATAAGGCGCTGAACAAGATTTCCTACAGCCCCAAATGGGCACTATAGTATAATTATACCCCTCACCGTGCTTCTGATCGATCAGTTCGTTCCTGTGGCTACCAGAAGCAGCAGATCGCCCAGCTCATTCCTGCTCGCCCAGAATCTCACCACGGGAGAGCGCGTCTGCTGGGGGCCAGCAAGGTGCTCCCATACGCCCAAGTCCATCCTCATCGACAATCCCAGGTCCATCCTTGTGCCTAGGTTTCGTTAAGCAAGCAAGATTAACCATTTACAACAATATTCAAACAATACTCTCATCAAGCAATACATCAAAGATGTACAAGCAAGATTGTGCGTATTGTGCTCCTGCCACTTCAGCAAAAAAAAGAATGCAGTGCTACAAAATATTGCAGAAACAATCACTGCAAAATAATGCACTACTCCTGCTAGAGTAGTATTGCAAGTAATCTAGAACCTAAATAATACAATGCCTGAGTTCTACAAGGAAGCACTACTGAATCATGCGACATTACAGTAAAGGTAACCTCTGTTTTCTGCAATAGAAAGGTCCAATTTGAAGCAATGGACTACAAGATGTTAAGCTACAGTTAACTGAAATTGCATTAAAAATGCAACACACTACAGATTGTCGTAAGAGTACTCCAGTGACAATTTGCAACTATACTCCAACACATTAGGTTTATATGGTTGATGGCAACCAAAATTTCTTATAAATATAGTGCATACTCAAATATAGTGCATTTGTTGGCATGTGATCTGAATGTTAGCTTCATCGTTCTTTTTCTGTGTTTCTGAGTTTTACTACTCCAGCAGTACAGTATTACATAAAGAAACAGGAAACATTCTTGCTTTCAGTACTCAAACAAAATCACACATTGCTGGCAATAAGATTTCAACCAGAAAATGATAAACTCGAAACAAGAACAATTAGATGCCCTCATTTTATGTGAACAATTAGTACAGTCAGCTTCGGTGGTCAGACACACAATCAGACTATTTTTTAGAGTACACACAAGCACATTACATGCAAAATTTTGAAACTTGCTCTGCTCTAGGAATCAGCACATTACAGCAAGCAAGCTCATCTCCTGTACCAAAGAAATGAGAGTATTCCAAAACGAGAGTGTCCTAAACTGGAGTACTTTCGCTTGCAATAATTATTTGAAAGATATGACAGTTTATAAACAGATAGTAGTGCATAGAACTTGAAGTGGAACAGATAGCAGTGCATGAACGCATCCTTCTGA
The DNA here is from genome assembly GCA_012064385.1 of Puccinellia tenuiflora. Lineage (NCBI taxonomy): Eukaryota > Viridiplantae > Streptophyta > Magnoliopsida > Poales > Poaceae > Puccinellia > Puccinellia tenuiflora. The sequence goes on from QRDG01001631.1 coordinate 79,960, forward strand.
GTAATCTCATTGGTGCCTTTGGACAATGTTCAGTGGAGTAGATTAATTCACACAGATTAAGATTAATTCAATATGTTCAGTCTAGCATGAAGACACATATTCTTCCTACTCCATGCAAGATTTTGAACTGTGAAGAGAGCTTAAAGTTGTCATCTTACCACTTGAAATATAAGCATATATATTCAGTTTAGGCTGCTGGTTTCTGCTGTAGGTTTTCTGACAGATCAGTAAACCTATTCACAGTAAACCTACTGTACATATGCAAGTGACAATTCAGTAATTCAGTAAACAATTGTAATGAACAATAAGGAGTAGATGCTAGTATCTTCAATACGGCATGAAACCAGCTTGTCTACACCAAGAAACCAGCATTGAGCAATAAACATAAACATCTACTCCTAGTATTGCAACACTACTCATGCATTGAGGTGGGTTACAGACGTGCACTGCAAATAATGCACTACAACAGATTGGAGGAAGAAAACATAATCCTACCTTGAATTTATAGTTATGTAATATATTCTTCTCTGGCTTCTCAACTGCGGCACTTCTCTGCACCTAAAAAATAATTGCAGATCCATAAACCACAAGATCCAAGTCAATACTTTATCAGTCAGATTCAGTTCAGATCTCACCTCACATAAACGCATGCTGTCTTCATGAGATCATGCACCCTTTTTGCTGCAGATGGTACAATTATTTGAACACAGTGCAGGTTATTTCTCGAGCCTCCTAATTAATCTGCCACAATCATATATAATTGTTCTTGTTAGTAAGCTAACAACACCAAGCAGAAAAATTATGCGGATGTAGACGAAAGTTTCAGACCTAATATGCAATTTATTTCTTGAAGCCTAAAATTTCTTCCCACAGAATTCACAATACTCTGGGAAATAAAAATATCTTAGGTATCCCAATCGTAGACGCTTTAATCTACTAACTATATTAAAGAGAAACGAATTCTCGCGCTGGGTGGCCTACTGCTACTGTAGCTAACTACAGTAAGTACTGTAGCATGGTACAGTACTACAGTAGCGCGATCCCGGCTGTCCGTCGTCGATCCGACGGCCCGCGGGACGCGTCCGTGCCGGTTTTGCAAAAAAGCCCCTCTCAAAACCGTAAATCGAACCCGCAATCCACAGTTCCACGAGAAGAAGGATCTATATAAAATTACGACAAACCCAGGGGACTTCCTTGCAAAAACGCCACAACATCTCCCCTCCCTCTTCTCTCTCTACCGTGCGGCGGCGGCGGCGACACAGCAACCAGTGATTCATGGTGGCTGCCGGCGATGTGCACACCTACATACTTTCTTCTTGCAAAAGTTAAGGTACGGCGGACGCCCCACCTTACCCTACTGGGTCCTCTTCCAGTGAGGTCTCCCCTCTCCCCTTCTCTGATCCATCCCCATCCAGATCCAGCGACCCAACTGGACTGCCGCTTGATCCAATAGGGGATCCATCTCGATCAATCCATGGAGCAGCAGGCGGCACATGATGAGCCGCCGCCGTGCTCCGAGGTCGCCGCCGCGCCCGCGCGTCGCCGGCGACGCTCCGTCGACTCAAAAGCGTCGGCGCCGCCACCTGCGGCCACCCCGCGCCGAGCCGCTATTCCACCCAGTATTCAGTCAACCTCCCCTGATCTGTGCATTCGATGCATGTATTTCTGCCCAGCATTGTCGCCTCGCTTCCCCCACCAATTTCTTCGGTTCCTATATACCGATGGTGCTAGCAGATTCGTTTTTCAGGAAGAGGGCGCCATGACCCGACCATCCCACGACCGGTTTCTCGAGATCCGTTGCTCCAGGACAGGACAGAGGAGGATAGATCGGCATGGAGTACTACCTGCAATCAAGGACGCGCGTGTAGCCAGGTAACCCATGGCGGCGGACAAACAAGGCAGGAGTTCTGCCTAATGTCTTTCCCTCACACAGGTATATACCGATCTGAATCTTTTCCTCTCTCAAATTGTCGCTCATTCACATGTTAAGATATGTCAGTGACCTGACGACATCGCCGGCGGCAGTGCGATGGAGTACCACTACCACATCGACGAGCTCTCCATGGGTCGCGATGGTCTGCACCGGCAGAAGGCTAGGAGATATTTGGCGATCTAGATCCTATATTTCTTATTGTACATGGGCATGATCTATTTGACAGCGATGGGTGTACTTCATCTACATCTGTTATGTTATTTCTTCTGTGTATATGGTTTCTAGGTTATCAACTACCCGTACATGTGGGCACTTGGAGCTCAACGCATTAGCAAATTGTCAGTCCATTCTGACGATCTCTATCTCAAATTTACGAATGATAAGGCCTCAGTTTGCCCAAAAAAGAAATTATATTTTCCTGGTTGCAGCCTTGCAAGGACCCCCTACAAGTCCCCTCAACCGATATTTTACCCGTCCAATTAGTTTGCTACATTATAGGTTAACTGATTGATGTACTGTGTGTTCCTTTTGCCTGAAAGTAAGTGTACCAATGAATGCTACGCTTCTTTCCCTACGCACCAATATCACACGTAAATTCTTTTTCCTGGTTGTAACTTATATATTCCTTTTCCAATATAGTTTTTTCCCCAATTTACAATGTTTATTAGTCTAGATCATATTTTGTATCCTATTCTGCAGGAGAGTTTGAAGTAATTAACTGAAGGCAATGATCTTTTCAGCAAAACACCTTCAAATGGTTTATTCCTCCGGATATTTATGAATCTACATATGCATCTAAAGGGCAATTTTTGGACTCATGCACATCATCTGAAGTTCATGTGCGTGCTCTGAAGATGAACCTGCATACAATAAGCTTTCGTACAGACAATGGTTTTTTCTAGGTTCAGCTTGCAGTGATTATTTCAAAGATGAACCTGCTCATCAACTCTGATGCTATGTTTCTGAAAAATTAGGTATTTATTCTCTCAACCATGCTATTCTGGTCAAGTAAGCAGATTGATTTATTTTCTCTTTTGGCCTGACTAATTGCTAAGTTTCAATGGATTTTTTTCAGAGTATATTTGGGGCTGCATCGAACCAAACACAATGGAAGTATTTCTGAGCTGTTACATAAAGTGCACATATGTTGAAAGACACTAGGAGTATTTATAATTATGAGGTTGTAACTTATATATTCCTTTTCCAATATAGTTTTTCCCCAAATTACAATGTTTGTTAGTCTAGATCATATTTTGTATCCTATTCTGCAGGAGAGTTTGAAGTAATTAACTGAAGGCAATGATCTTTTCAGCAAAACACCTTCAAATGGTTTATTCCTCCGGATATTTATGAATTTATATATGCATCTAAAGGGCAATTTTTGGACTCATGCACATCATCTGAAGTTCATGTGCGTGCTCTGAAGATGAACCTGCATACAATAAACTTTCGTACAGACAATGGTTTTTTCTAGGTTCAGCTTCAGTACACAGGCAGTGATTATTTCAAAGATGAACCTGCTCATCAACTCTGATGCTATGTTTCTGAAAAATTAGGTATTTATTCTCTCAACCATGCTATTCTGGTCAAGTAAGCAGATTGATTTATTTTCTCTTTTGGCCTGATTAATTGCTAAGTTTCAATGGATTTTTTTCAGAGTATATTTGGGGCTGCATCGAACCAAACACAATGGAAGTATTTCTGAGCTGTTACATAAACTGCACATATGTTGAAAGACACTAGGATTATTTATAATTATGATGATCAGGAGGGTGCCCCTTTCTCATAGCTGAACTGTAGTTTTTTCTGCTAGCATTATGAAGATATCATCAGTCTCAAAATAGAAAGGACGGAGGTTGATGCATATGTATTTCCACCCTGAGTTTAGCAGGAACAGTCGAGTTAGTTTGAAATTGTGTACGGTTGGTTTCGTGATTAATTACCTGATTATTTCATTTCCATGCCGACTAGGCAATTAAATGTTCATCGAAAATTGATTTGGTTTTACTCGCTCATCTAAAGATTGATCTGCACTTGGTTTTGTTCCCTGTAAGTTGGCTTAGTTACCGTAACATCATGACATACCATTAATTTTAAATTGGAATCAAAATCATGTAACACGGGTCTAAAGCTAAGTCTGAGTATAAAGTGGTAGGGTAGTGACGTCAACAGTGGGCTTGGGCTGCACAAATGGGCTCCGGCCTTTTTTTTCCTTCTTCCCGTTCTGCTTTTCTATTTGTCCAAATCTTTTTGAACTTTTCAAAGACATCTCCAAATCAACTGAGACCAAATTCTACAAATTTGTAAAAAATCAAACTACTCACTGCATTCAAAAAAATGAAGTTTGGTTAGGTAAATTTCCAAATCAAATGAGAACACATTCCAAAATTTTGTAAAAAAACAAAATAGTCACTACATTTGAAAACAAATGTTTGGTCAGATAAATATTTTGACGAAATACAAATTCATTTACTCTAATTATGGCTTGCTTCTAAATTGAATTTAATAAATATAAGTAACTTCAAAAAAAATGTTTGCTTAGATACATTTCCAAATCAAATGAGACCAAATTCCACAAATTTGTAAAAAACCAAAATAGCCACTGTATTCCAAAAAAAGAAGTTTGATTAGACTAATATTTCAACAAAATGCAAATTAATTTGCTCTAATTATGGCTTGCTTCCAAATTGGATTTACTAAACATACATAACTTCCTAATTTTCCAATTTTGAATTTCGAACAACTTAACAATGCAAACTTTTCTTGAAATTGAACATAATAAAAACCAAGAACCTTTCAAATGTGTACATTTCCAAATTTCAATTATTTAGACTTCAATTAAACGCACTTAAGTCTTGATGATGTAACAATCAAGATAATCAAATATATTTACCAAGTTCTTAATACCTTAAGTAATCATCGATCTCAACGCATTGACTAACACCACCTAAAAGTGATAAAACAACCAAACGAAATTAATACGATTGTCAACGTAGTATCACTTAAAACGACCAAACGAAATTAATAAGATGTCAACGTAGTATCGCTTATAATGAATATTACTTGGCTTCATTTCATTTTCAACAAACTGGATATATGCAAAGTCATTATCGTGGATGAGAGATCAGAGACATCATTTGAGGCAGCACACCTGGCATGTAAGACCTCAAATGGTTTATGGTTTACTTCCATGTAGTAAATATTAACCTCACATGTTTTCCGGTGCTAATACTGCTCATACAATGATATATGTATCAGCAGTCGTCATACCAAACTGGCATGTAAGACCTCAAATGGTTTATGGTTTACTTCCGTGTAGTAAATATTAACCTCACATGTTTTCCGGTGCTAAGACTGCTCATACAATGATATATGTATCAGCAGTCGTCATACCAAACCACTATCAATCTATGTCATCCATTAAATAAAAGATATTTATAAGTGTGAAACTACGATGCACTTTATTTTTCAATTACGCTATTGGAAAATGTTGCTTCTACAGTTATACCTTATGAGTCTCTCTTTTAGATCTTATAACCAAGTGTGTGTTATAAATTTTATTGGTTTGTATCCAAAACTAGAAGCTAAACACTTATAATATTTCTTTTAGGAAAGCATCACAATCAAGGCAACCATAGCACATGTCTATGGCGTTGAGTTACGAGCAAACCTATAAGTCTTTCACAATGTGTTAATTCAGTACTACCACTTTGGATTTGTTGTTCTTCTCTAGCTTTAACTATATATAATACAATACCTGCTTTTTCCAAATTCAGAAATAGTAGTTTCTTCTCTATTGCAATGACCTTGAAATAGAGAATCTAATTTCTGTTGTTATACTGATATTCCATAAAAGAGAGGATGAGTATTTAGTTTGTGGTTTTTTATTTGTTCATGCAAACACATTTCTGGCTTACTTTTCCAATAGTACACTGATACGCATGTTGAATTGTCAGTACATTTACCCTCCTGCCTCCACTATGGTGCATTTGCTTTTCTTAGTGACACAATATAACGACGAGTAATATCTTGCTTCTACAAGATTCAGAAGCTCATACATGAAAAATAAATAGATATAAGCTGGAAAATAGTATCTACCTACTGATTTTGGGTACTGTTTTATCTCATATGTTTTACATGCTGGATACCATCCTTTCCCACGATCATCCTGTATAACACATAAGTGCTAAAAACAAATGTGGTGCCGCCTTTCCATTTAGTTTCTAGAACTTGAAAATGAGAAGCAAACCATCATCGTCAGGGCTATCCATCATCGCCATCATTAACACATGGAATATAAAACCAAATGGATAACCCATCATTTTAATTTAGCTAATGCAGATGTTAGAAAAAAACTTTTATTTTTGTTACTATAAGCCACCATGCCTGCAAAGATAAATGCATTATACAAGCAACGTCACCGTTTGTACTTACAAAAATATATTATGCAACCAAGACAAAAGAAAAAAAAAGTTATATTTACAAAAAATATCCACCAAGGGCGCAGCGATGCCGACGCGCCGAAATTCAACTTTAATGATTTAAAAATTTTCAAATTTGATGATTTCCAAACTTAGACAACTTTAAAACGCGCCGCAAGCATTTTCCAATTTCAACGATTTCCAAACATAGACAACTTTAAAAAAATGTCGCCATTTTTCAATTTCGAATGCCAATTTTTTTTCCAAAATATATCAAAATGCTAGGTAAAGAAAATATTTACTATTTTTTGACAAAAAAAATATACTTGACAAATTCAAAAAGGCTTAGATTTGGATAATTTCATACAACATAAACAACATGTTTGCAAATTCCAATTTGACCAACATTTAAGTCAATATACCAACATTCCATAAAATATATCGAGAGTGCTAAAAAAACGTTACATACTTATATCAAATTACAAAAATATTTAGACATTTCCAAATTAGCCAATTTTTTGCCACCATACGAATAAACTTTCCCCAAAAACTGGAATCAAATTCAAATGGATTTTCTAATTCTAATTAAATATTGACGTCGAAATACAAATATACTTGAACATTTCAAATCACTAAAGACTTCAATATCCTACCCAATATATAAAAAAAACTCACCAAAAATTGCTGTATATTCATACCAAAATAAAAACATGTTCGAACACTTCAATTTGGCTAACATTTTGCTGAAAAAAAAACAAAAATATTGTACAAAAAAAATCACCAAGGTCACGCCACGCCAAATTCATAACAAAATGAAAACAATACTCCAATATTCCATAAAATATATCGAAAATGCTAAAAAAACGATATGTACTTATAGCAAAATACAAATATATTTCAACATTTCAATTTGGCCAATATTTCGACACCATACGAACAAACTTTCCGTAAATGTTGAATCAAATTCAAATGGATATTTTCTAATTTCAGTTATATATTGACGTCGAAGTACAAACATGTTTGAACATTTCCAAACCACTAAATATTTAAATATTCTACAAAATATATCAAAAATGCTCACAAAAAAAATTCTACCCATTCATAACAAAATGAAAACAATACTCCAATATTCCATAAAATATATCGAAAATGCTTAAAAAAAAGAACGGTATGTACTTATAGCGAAATACAAATATATTTCAACATTTCAATTTGGCCAATATTTCGACACCATACGAACAAACTTTCCCTAAATGTGGAATCCAATTCAAATGGATTTTTTCTAATTTCAATTAAATATTGACGTCGAAATACAAACATGTTTGAACATTTCAAACCACTAAATATTTAAATGTTCTACAAAATATATCAAAAATACTCACAAAAAAATGCTACCCACTCATAACAAAATAAAAAAACATGTTTGAACATTCTAATTTGGCCAACGCTTTGGTGAACAAAAAAATATATATTGTAAAAAAAAACTCACCAAGGGCGTGGCGTGACGCCACGCCAAATTCAACTAGTTTAACTAATACAAAGGCCAAGTAAGACATCTCTCAGGCGTTTGTAGGTTACCTATTTCAGACTGAATAACAGGAACTAATACACGGACAAACCACCGGTCTAGCATCCATGTGATCTAACAAAACCTCTCTCTAAATAACCAAAACTAATAATAGGAAAGACCAAGAAACATGCACTCTCCCTCAGGCCGAGAAAGGATTCTCCTCAGTATCTAAAAGGTTCTACTCCACTGCACCGAACATCCAGCCTACAGATCCTAACAGCAGGCCCTTACACAGAAAATCAATAAACCAATGGTAAAACAAAGAACAACATATCTGACAAAAAAACGACCTCATACCAAACAGGAAGTGCAGGAAGTTACGCAGCTAGGAAGCAAATACCTTTTGAAAAAACAGGCAAAAAAGAGAAAATGCGAAGGCTTCAGGAAGCAATCCACTCAATCGGAAAAGAAAGAACTCAAGAAGAACACTATATAAGCTCCATCCATGGAGGCGTATTCCTCGAGGGCTCAAGACCATCAATAAAGCTGAATGAATAAGACCCATGAGATATATAAATTAACATCTCAAAGAACAGAGAAGCTACAATCAGTACAGTGTACTCATAAACCTGACAAGCACATGGTACGCATAAATTTTATAGCATACTATGTTCGATCCTGAATAGACAACATATGGAAACTGAAATGAAAAGACAACAGAGGAACAAAAAAAAAAGCAAACAAGGTAGCACCAAGCCCACATATAAGGATATAACGGCTGATCAGAATAAATATGCCGAGCACCCACATTGCTAGTGCGTTCCGAACAAAATGTGTAATGGAAATAATCAATCAAAACACATGGATGATTGCACAAAAGGGTAACATCAGGAGTATGAAGGTGCAGTAATGGATTTTATACCTCAGAGCGGTCACATAAGACACCGAAAACAGCCAATATAGATCAGAATAAATAAGACACATTTAGAGAGAAATTACGAGCACATAGCGTATAAGCTAGCAGCAAAAGGCAATATAATCTGCACCAACAGTACATTTGATTGAGTTACTCACATAAGAAAAAACATAGGACTGATTGTACATACAATATAGATCTAAGAAGCTCAACATATAAAGGATCACCCACTCGCTTGTCGGTTCAATCCTAAATATTTTGTGCAGGGATGTATAACCAATAGGTGAAGAATTCAACAAATAAAATTTAGGACTAAGAACAATATCTTCAAAACAATCAATAGACAAATCTTTTTCCTTCTCATTTCGGAAAGAGAAAACACAAATATTAACTGGATAATAATCATTTATTCTGATTGTATTGTACTATTGCGACTGTATTGCTTCTTTGGATGTCAATCATTTTAGCAGAAAGAAACAATAGACTATTAGGGATGACGTGGATATAATTATATATTGATATATTACACAGAATAGCTTTAATCTGGTTGCAATGTAAAATGAGGTATACACATTTAGGGAAAATATGGCATGAGATGTATGAAATTGTCTGCACAAACCATGCTAACACTATCTACCATATATAATATGTTCAAACTGTAGGCAAATGTTTCAGAAAAAGAACCTGCATCTGTAGCCTACCAACTCAGATTGGTCGAACAGCCTTAGCGAGACCAGTTCAGTACATGCACACCTAAATTTATACAAACACAATTAAATTGTACTGTCAAATTTAGATAATGTCACAGATGCATACAACCAGATGTAACATCACGAACCCGGTCAGCCGGCATTTCTCAAAAGAATCAGTAGAATAAGCAGACAAATCTAGTTAACCTCAAGTACTGAATTCCCTAGAAGAAACACAAGTATTGAAGACTGAAAAAACAGGATAAACTATGGGCGAGGGGAGATAGCAAAGCTACTGCAGTAAATTGGTGGTCCTGGTTCTGCTTCCAAGCCATGTCCCGGAGCAAAGCTCCTAGCTTGATAGTCTCCTAACTATAATGCAAAGAACATCACATTTGTTCATAATCTGTAATGCAGAGAAAATAAACATACTGTACCACATAACTGAATAGATGCCAGAGCATACTGTTTGCTGCTAGCCAATAAAAGGCTAGAGACATTGCTTTACCTTTCTTCCTGAGTTAGAAAATCCTCTCCAAGAAGTTTGTTCAGCAGCAGATCCTGAAGGAAGGAAACAAATAACAGTTGATGTGAAAATATACAGAACCCCTTGATGCTAACTCTTATATGCATCGTGTTGAACAAATAAGTGGGCAAAAACAACTGTGATCAGAGGATAATGAAGATCCAAATGCGGACATGTGTTTCACGTTTCACGACATCCAAATATGGTACAGTAAAGTAAATAGCTACTGTAAAATAGCCAAAATCAATAGGCATAAAGAAACACTATGAAATACATGTCCGCATATTCTAACTCACATACTAATCTCTACTATCTAAAAAGAACCTTTCGTTCTGTCGTACGTCGCCGCTCGCGTTTCGCTCGTCCTTCGTCACGCTTCCATCTGTCCTTCGTCGCTTCGCTCCTCCCTCTTTTCGTTTCTTCCCTCCCACTCCCCTTCCCTGATGCGATCCCCCACCCCACTCTCGACACCGCCGCCCGCCGTTCCGATCGGGATCACTCCACAGTCCACACCTTCTCAATCCTCCGTCCTCCCGCGCGGTCAGCACAGCTTCGCCGCAAATCCCACCCCGCTAGCTCTCCCATTCACTACTAGGAAAAGGCTTATAGGTAAGCCACGTATCCGTGGCGCACTGTAAGCATTGTGCGCCATGGCTAACTATGCGTGGCGCACCTCTTGCTGCTGCGCCACTGACACAAACGTATCCGTGGCGCAGGTTTCTGAGATGTGCGCCACGGCTCCCCGCCCTATCCCCTGACCCTCCTCCGCCTCCTCTCTGCCCTCCTGCTCCCCCGCCCCTAACCCTAGATTGACGGCCCTCTCCAACTCCCTCTCCCTCCCGCTCCCCTCCCCCAAGCTCCCCCTCGCGGTCCGCGCCGCCGCCCCCTATACCTCCCCTCGCGGTCCACTCCGTCCCGGCCGCCTCGCGGAGCACGACGTCGTGCTCGCCCTCGCGGACTCCCGCGGCATCCCGCGCGCACCCGCAGCCGGACCTCCTCTCCTCCCTTGCCGACGCCGGCCGCCCCGACCTCGTCTGCGCCGTCCTCCGCCAGGCCGCCGACCTCCGCTCCTCGCCGCGCTCCGCTGCTTCCTCTCCCCGGCCTCCGACGCCGCCTACGACGCCAAGGGACGCAGGGAAGAAGGAGAACGCCGTCGAGCACCGTGGACTGCGTCGACTCCCTTGTCCTGGCCGCGGCCGTGTCTGAGCTGGACGGCGGGGAGGTGGCCGGCCTGATGAGGTACCTCGTCAAGTGGATCAGCAAGTACTGGAGGTTCTCGGAGGCGCGTCCTTGCCCGGAAGCAGTGGGAGTTCCAGGGTTGGAGCCGTGCGAGAGCGTGCCGTCGCTCGGTGCGGTGACCAGGGGGATGGGGCTGGTTCTGGACCAGCATTTCTCCCACCTCGTGCTAAATGCGGAGGTGCACAAGGACTTGTGCGATGCGGAGGTGATGGTGAAAGAGCTTGCTGTCGAGGCCGAATCTTCTGGCCCAATCCTCGACTTCTTCTTCTTACATGTAAGCTACATTATTTGCTTTGTCAGAGATATCCCTGGAGTGTGCATGTGTAGCTTTTGCGCAACATGGTCTAGGTCTCGCCACCTCTCCGTGCAATGAGATCGGCATCGGCTACAACCTGTCTAGGTGAGCTCCAGCTCCTCTGCTCCGAGTTATGGCCAGCGTGTTCTAGTGTTAGGGTTTTGATAGCTAGGGTCAGGATTTGGTTCTAGTGTTTTAGTGTTCCGGTCAATAACACTAGTTAGGCTTATTAGGTGAGCTGCTGGCTTGAATGGCCGTAATGGTTATGGCTTTAGCTAATTGCTCTGGTTGAGTAGGTACACTAGATGTATATGGTCCGTGGCTGCTACTTGCTGGTATTCTCTTACATTATATGTGCTATTTTCTTTCCTAACCACCAGACTGAATTCTGTGCTTGTTTCGAACTTATTTTCTTCGAAAGCCGATGATTAAAATGTTGTGGCACTAGGTTGTAGGCCTGTAGGTCTTGTGAGCCTTGTGATATGCACAAGTACCAAGTCTTGTGCATCATACTTGGCTCACAAGATCCTGCAGGTCTACTTGTGTGTCCGACCTAAGTATGAGGCGCAAAATCTAAGTCATTTTTATTTTGTTTTGTTTTTTTCTTCTAAGCCGATGATTAAAATGTTGTGACACTAGGCATTTTAGCCTCCCTGCAGCGAACGGCACACAACGAGCGTCTACCTTTATCACCGAACCCAATGGCTGGATTTAGCCTACCTGCTGGCATGTTCCCTGGCATTATTGTGTTGTCTTTGTTCACCGGCCAGCCATTGGATCCACCTCCTGTAGGTCGGTGAATAAAGACAATACAACGATGCTGTTGGAAACACAAGCCCTCAGGTAGGTTGAATCCAGCCACTGGATTTGGGTGACACAATAATGAATTGCCGAGGATCCTGCAGGTCTACTTGTGTGTCCGACCTAAGTATGAGGCGCAAATCTAAGTCATTTTTATTTTGTTTTGTTTTTTTCTTCTAAGCCGATGATTAAAATATTGTGACACTATATGATTCAGGGAGGAGCTAGTGAACCTTGTGATATGCACAAATAAACATTTTGTGCATCCTACTTGGTTCACTTGCTCCGTCTCTGAAATGTGTGTCCAATTTAAATATGTATGAGGCACAAATCCGAAATCATTTTGTTTTTTCTCTCTTTCTGAATGCCGATGATTAAAATGTTGTGTCACACTATGTGATTCAGGGAGGTGCTAGCGGACCTTGTGATATGCACAAATAAACATCTTGTGCATACTCTTACTTGGTCCGCTTGCCCCGTTCCTGATCAATGTGTGTCCAATCTAAGTATGAGGCATAAACTCAAATCATTTTGTTTCTTCTCTATGAATTGACAAAGCCGATGATTTAAACTATGCCATGGTAAAGGCAAGGAGAGTGTGTACAATGCCTTGTAGTATATACAATTGGATTGTTTGTATTAATACATGGTCTTGTACACACTCTTTTTGCCTTGTTTTGCACGGCAATGATATATGAGGCTTTCCATTGTTAACTTCTCGCATTTCGTAAATTTTAATATTACTTTTGTAACAAAATTTTGACTTAAGCATTTTTTACTTAGGTGTTCTCGGTGACGATGTCCATGTTGGACCAGAGGGGCGATGTGCGGGACTGGGCTCCACCGGGCTGGCACTGGGAGGTGCTACCTTCCGGGACGCGCAGCTTGGTGAGGAATCCGGGTGAAGTCGTCGACCCTGATCTTCTGTGGTGGCAGTCGCGTGGGCCACGCTCGGTGCAGAGGGAGCCGGCCCCCGAGGAGGAGGTACGTCGCCGTATTAGGGAGGAGGACGAGCACGTCCGTCGATACATGTATCTGCTGGTTAGGCAGTATGACGGTAGGTGGTCGTTTCTTCAGAGGGTTCCTGCTCACGTGAGTTATGACCCTGTGAGGGTTCCTTCTCTTTGGATGCGTAGCGCCGCCGTCGACTCAGTACAGTTCGATGAATCAGAAGGTTCATGTTGAAATTAGCTAAGCTTCATGTATTAGCTACTGGATATGTAATAATATGATCGATGAACTGTGATTGTGATCAACTTTGTGTAATAATATGATCGATGAACTATGATTGGAAATTGTGTATTTGTACTGGTTTATCAAATATTTCTCTCTATATAATATTGCAATATGAATTTCCTGTAATGTGATATATCTGTATTAACAACTGTTTGTATAAATACCTGTATAAATACCGTATTTTCTGTATATAAAAAATACAGAAAAACTTAGCCATGGCGCATGACAGAAGGTAGCCGTGGCGCACCCTAGCCGTGGCGCATGAGTAAGCGGTGCGCCACGGATACTTCCCCTTAGCCGTGGCGCAGGATAGACATGTGCGCCATGGGAAATACTCGTGGCGCACATCTGTGCCTGCGCCACGGGTAAGTTTGGTTACCCGTGGCGTGGCAATCCGTGGCGCAGGCCCCTGCGCCACGGGTAGCCTTATTTGGTGCGCCACGGGTAGCCTTTTCCCTAGTAGTGACTACTTAGGTGCCGAGATCCCTTCTGAACACGATACCGAGCACAACCCATTTGGTCCTTGTTGCCTGCACTGCCTTACAGCTCCCGGGGTTTGAGTCCCCTCTGGGCAAAATAAAACCCCCCTTTTCCTTCGGCCCAGTCCCTGACTTGTGGGTCCAGTGGTACCCACCTGTCATACACATGTGTAAACCCAGCCCGGTGCAAAATATCTCAGATCCAGATCTGGATACTTTTGCACTTTCAGCCCAGTTTTGAAAACCTTTTTCATCTAGGCCCCCATTCTACTTTCTGTATTGTTTTGTAAATATTTAATTCATAGCCAAACCAATTTCAAATATTGCAACTAAAATATGTTTTGAAATCATAAAAATATAATCTATCCAGATATAAATTTTGTTGATTTTATAAAATTAATTTAGTTGGGTAAAATAATTATTTTCCATGCTAATTAATTAATCTTGTAAAATTCATAACTTTTGTTCTCCAACTCCAAAAATTATGAATTTTATATCAGAATGTAGAGAAAAATGCAAACTATCCATTTCTTATTTTTCATGCATTTAATAAACAATTGAAGTTTCGGGATAAAATGTAGATCACATAAATGAACCTTTATAATTGCAAGAGTTGCACTGCCCCAATTGCTTATTATTAGCAAAGGGCCTCTTTAACTTTGGTTATTAAATGCTTAGGACTTTAAAATGCTTCATATTAACATGATCATGTCATCATCTTGCTTGGTGCATTTGTATTGATTTATTTTTCGTCATGTTTGGGTGATCATACACGACTTTGCGACTCCCGACGACACTTCTGAGGATCTTGCCCAGTTCCAGGCAACTGTGCAGCAAGGCAAGCAGACCCTCCCCCACTTTCTCACATGATGCCTATGCCCTATCTTGCATGCTTTAGGTCTCGTTCTGTCGTGTCTTATGTTTCCTACTAGAATTGCATGGCCTGATAGAAGTCCAGTTATCCTTGCTTGTGTTACCTGTTGATATTTACTAGCATGCTTATGAGTTGCCTCTGGAGTCCTTATCACTGTTGATGCTTAGTTGGTTTAGAGTAAATTAATTGAAGACATGCTACGTGAGAAAAATATGATAATAAAGATAAGGCACCGGTGGAAGGCCAGTTATGGTGATTTTTTCTGCTAGTGTCGCCCTAGGACCTTCCGTTCTTTTCCGCTTATCCAAGACTGAGTGCACTACCCACACGTGGGAAGACTTATGGAACCCCCCGCAACTTAGTACCGAAACTGCCACATTGTGTAGGGAGCCACAAATTAGTTCGGGTGTTTATTTGGACATACGCATGTTATTGCAAGATGAGAGGTTAAAACTTGGGGGCGCATATAGGTTTGCGGTATGAGCATTAATCGCATGTGGAAGGAGGGCAATCGTATGAATGCTCCTCCCGAAGCCGTCCTCACAAACTTTGGGCCCGCAACGGAGCTTCGGCCGGACTCCCAAACGTGGATTAGTCTCACATGGGTGGCTCCCTATTCAATGCTTTGTGAAGGGAAGGGTCGTGTTGTGAGATCCTTTGCCTTTGTGGCTTGTGGGTTGATCAAACGTGTATGGTTACTATGGTGCACCCCTGCAGGGTTAAATCTTTTCGAAAAGCCGTGTCCGCGGTTATGGACGACTTGGGTAATGTGCTGGCTGAAAAGATCATAGACATCACCGTATTTTTTCTTAATAAATTTGCGTAGTAAATAGCCCTACTTGAATAATAACCTGGTTAAAACTGTTCAACGTGTGAGTGCCCCGGACTTCATCCTCGTGGGTTTATGATACGAGGGAGTCGTACTAGGTCGGGTTTTTGTTGGTGAGTAGAGTACATTAGTCGAAATGCACTCTCTTCCTTATTCTAATTAGACGGAAGTTGTAGCGTGTCTTCTGTAGTTGTTCGATTTGCCGCTGCTAGTCCACCATACAACATTTTGTTCCCCAATGCATGTGCATAGTACCTTATTTTTGTCCTGTGCATAAGACTTGCTGAGTACCCCCCGTACTCATACCAATCGGGTTCCCGGAGACTGCTACACCGATGCAGGTGGGACAGAAGACTACGACGATCCAGCTGTAGGATACTTCATGGAGTTCGACGCTGACTATGACGAGTAGATAGAGATCCTAGGTGGCAGCCTGAGATCGCGTGGATAGGTTCCTGTTTTTATTTTCCGGCCACAAGGCCTTTGTTGTAGTCCGTACTCAGACCTTATGCTTCCGCTGATTTGGGACATGTGTCCGATGTGATGTAATAAATTATATTTAAGCTATCATCTTGTTCCTCCTTTTGTGTCATAGATGTTTAGGTTGTGGTATTCATTTTGTAACTCGGGTTCGTGCGCCATGTGTGTATGCCTGAAGCACACGAACTTGGTGGGTCCACCGGCGGAACAAAAGTTCCGCTAAGTGGATCTTACAACGTGGTATCAGAGCATGGACTGCCTGTAGGATCCCTTTTCAACTGGTCGTAGTTGAGTCTAGAACTTATTTTAGTAGCTATTCAGGAAAAATATACGCGAGAGTAGGAACTCTGTTCTCTTTACTTCTTTCCCCACCCACCCTCCATTTTCTTCTGGTAAGTAAGTGATACGAGTTTTTCTTTTTCAAAATAGGTTTTCACGTGTTCGGGGTTTTCCATAGTACCTTTAGGTTGCAGCTGTGAATTGGTGAAAGAAATGTTACTTCTGTCACTTCATCATTGTTCCTCCACTTCAGTGTTGAACCTTGTTTCATGCATCTACAAGTTCCACTTCTTTTCACACACTTATTAGTTGTATACTAATTTGTGCTCTTCTGGACCGACCGTCATAGCAGGCGTCGCCGTGATACTCGCTGGCACAACTTACGAGCATAGAGATAGCCATCTTTCTACGTGTTGCATGGAGTTCATGAGAGTTATCTTTCATCTGTTTTGTTGTAGTAGTTGTCATGGATGTACTTGAACCTTTTATGGTGAACCTGATGACTATCCATGTTTACCTGTTGCTATCTGTCTCTTTGAGGCTAATCCTTTCCGCAAATCTTGCCTTCTTTTGTGGTGTTTGCTTATGTTGTCGTTATCCTCAGAATGACAAGGGGTAATCCTAACCCGCCACCACCCCCACCCCCGCCTTTCTCGGAGATGTTGATGCAGTTAACACAAGTCGTGGCCCAGATGGCGCAGCAACAAGCTAACCAGATGCTGCATCAAAACAACCGCAGTGAGGGCAATGGACGTGTGTCGCTCAGGGATTTCCTCAACCTGAACCTGAGAATTTTCGCTTCCTCCACTGAGCCTCTCGATGCTGATGACTGGCTTCACGAGACGAACAGGACACTCGTCACTGCGCGTGTGGCACCTGACGACCATGTGCCCTATGTCACGTTTCTTCTACGCAGCGAATCCTCCTCGTGGTGGGAGAACCGCCACGCGATGAGAGCTCTAGGTGAAGCTATCACTTGGGAGGACTTCAGGGACGCCTTCCTGCACCATCACATCCCCGAGGGGCTGATGGAACGCAAGCGGGAGGAATTCTGCTCTCTGACTCAAGGCAAGATGGAAGTCCTCGGCTACAGCAGAGAATTCAACAAGCTCGCTTGCTATGCTGGAGATGAGGTGTCCACTGATGCCAAGAAGCAAGCTCGTTTCCGCAAGGGCTTCAACCCGACTCTGAGGTACGCGCTCAACCTCGTCAAGATGGCGAACTTGGAGGAGCTCGTCGACACCGCCCTCAACGCCGAGCATGGACGTTCTGTGTTTGAGGAGTCACGCAAGCACTCTTGTGAAGGTGGCTCTTCCTCCAACAACACCACTGGGCTACCTCAGTAGCGCCCAATGTGGGTGACCAACAGTGCCCTCGCACGTGCCACCTACGTTCCTGGCACTCCGGGCTCTGCTCCACGCCCACCCGCCCCTGCTCCGAGAACGATCGCGGGACCGCCAAGGCCAACGGGTCCTCGCCCAGTGTGACTTGCTACAAGTGTGGTCAGGAGGGCCACATCTCCCGCAGTGCCGCAGAACCGGCTTCCACCACCACCGCAGCCTCGCCCTGCCCCATCAGGCGATGGTGCATGCACCTGCCCCCAGAGGCGTGTCAAATCCAGCATCAGGCCTCAGGGACGTGTAGCAAGGGTGAACCACCTCAATGCTGAAGAAGCTTAGGATGCTCCAGAAGTTGTCCTCGGTACACTTCTCGTAAACTCAGTAGATGCTAAAGTCTTGTTCGATACCGGTGCTCCACATTCTTTTGTATCAAAGAGTTTTGCGGAAATGCATGAGCTAAGTATAGATCCTTACGTGCCACTCTAAACATCCATTTCCCCGGAGCGCAGATGATGTCTTAAAAAATAAGCCATGGGAATAAAATTCTCATCGAAGGTCACATATTCCTTGCTTCCCGATACGTGTCAAACGTATCTATAATTTTTGATTATGCCATGCTTGATTCCTATCATTATTACATGTTTATGCTACATTATTATATCATTTCAAGGCATTTTATTGAAATAACCTATTGACAAGATGCCCAGTGCCAGTTCCCTGTTTTTGTGCTGATTTTGCTGCAGAAAGTTACTTCTGGAAAATTTACGATGATTTTTTATTGAAGAAATAAGGACCGGAGACAGAAGGGCGACCCCGGGTGAGAGGGGGGCCGCGGCCACCGCCCGTCTGTGCCCCTCGGAGACCCCCTCGCGACGCCCTTTGGCCTATAAATCACCCCCGACGAAAAAACCCTAACCTCCGAAGGATTTTCCCAAATACGATACAGAGCTCGCTCCGCCGCCATCGCCGACAAGTTTCGGGGGTTCATAAGGTCCTGCTCCGGCACCCTGCCGGGACGGGGATTGACCGCCGGAGCCTTATCCATCAACACCGCTGCTTCCCGTGATGAGGAGGGAGTAGTCCCTCACTGGGGCTGAGGCTTATACAAGTAGCTATGTGGTTATCTCTCTCTCCCATGATGTGATCTTCGTTGTGATCATCAGCCTTGTTAGTATAGTTGAATACATTATGTTTCCCTATGTGTAATGGATATGATTTTTCTCAAGTGGTGTCATCTAGTATAAGTTCAGGAGTCACCGTTGTGATCACGGTATCTCGGTGACAGTGTGGGTGCCGTGTGTGACTCTAATGATAAAAGCTTAGAGGGATCTTCATCATGAGTTTGTTCTTTATTATTGTTGGATTGAATAAATCATGAGGTTTCTTGATGCTTGTGTTATTGAAGAAAGAGACTATTCAAGAAATAGTTGTGGTGTTTGTTAGTACTATCTTTGGATGTGGATAGTGACAGCATGAAGTGTCCATAGATGTGGAATACGAACTTTAAGGTGTGCTTTTCGTAGCCCTACGCAATTCTCATCCTATTTGATCCACGAAAGAATGATCTCCGAGTAACGTCTACCATGCATGTGTTTTTGTGGGAACTATTATGTGTTTAATTATGTTAATGATGTTGAGAGTAGTCACTAGTGAAAGTATGAAGCCTAGGCCTTCTTTCCAAGCATTGATACAACCGTTTTTAGTCACATTTGTCACTTGTTCGCTTGCTGCCATTTTTATTACAGAATTACAAAACCTTGTTTTACCATCCATATTACCCATATTTAATATCTCTTCGCCGAACTAGTGCACCTATACAACTGACAATTGTATTAGGTGTGTTGGGGACACAAGAGACTTCCTGTATCTTAATTGCAGGGTTGCTTGAGAGAGGATACATTCACCTTACACCTCCCTGAGATCGATAAACCTTGGGTTACTCACTTAAGGGAAATTTGCTGATGTCCTACAAACCTCTGCGCTTGGAGGCCCAACAGTCTACAAGAATAGAAGCGTGTAGTAGACATCACTTCCCTCATAGCTCTTGGTTCTTTCCAACATCAACGTCATTCTAGGCATGGATTGGTTGAAGGCCAACAAAGCTAAAATCGACTGTGCTACAAAATGGTCACTCTTTCTCACCCTTCCGGCGAGATGGTCTATTCTCCGAAGTCTACACCTTCTGCCCAACTCTTTGCTCTAAATGCCGATCCTCTCCAAGCCATTCAAGCTGTTCCAGTCATCTGTGACTTTCCCAATGTCTTTCTGGAGGAGCTCCCAGGTATGCCACCTGATAGAGCTGTCGAATTCGCCATCGAGCTTGAACCAGGCACAGCTCCTATCTCCAAACGACCTTACAAGATGGTTCCTCCCGAACTGGTTGAGCTTAAGAAACAGCTTGAGTAGCTGGAAAGCAAAGGCTACATCCAACCCAGTTCATCTCCGTGGGGATTCCCCACTATCTTGGTGCAGAAGAAGGACAAGACTAGTCGTTTAGTCGTTGATTATCGTCCTCTCAATCTTCGCACAATCAAGAACAAATATCTCTTCCTCACATCAATGATATCTTCGATCAACTTGCTGGCGCAAAAGTCTTCTCTAATATGGACTTAAGGATGGGCTAGCACCAGATAAAGATCAGGAAGGAAGACATTCCCAAGACATCCTTCACCACTCGCTACAGTCTCTACGAGTACACTGTCATGTCCTTAGGTCTCACCAATACTCCGGCGACTTTCTCTCGTCTCATGAATTCTATCGTCATGGAGTACCTCGACAAGTTCGTTGTGGTCTATCTCGATGACATTCTTATCTACTCCAAAGCCGATGAAGAGCATATGGAACATCTCCGTCTCGTTCTCACGAAGCTCCGCGAACAACGCCTCTATGCCAAGTTCTCCAAATGCGAGTTCTGGATTCTTGAAGTCACCTATCTTGGGCATGTCATTTCTGGAAAAGGCACCACCATCAATCCAGAAAGAGTCCAAGCAATTCTCGACTGGCCTACGCCCAGAACGGTGAAGCAACTCAAAAGCCTTATAGGTATGGCTGGCTACTGTCGCCGATACATTGAAGGTTTCTCCAATATCACAAAGCTCTCACCGAACTCCTCAAGAAAGATAAGAAGTTCATCTGGAGTTCCGAATGTGAGGAAAGCTTCCAACTTTTATAGAAAATGCTTACTTCAACTCCTGTTCTAGTTGCACCTGACACTTCCAAGCCTTTCCAAGTCTTCTGTGATGCCTCTCTACAAGGACTAGGCGGATTCCTAATGCAAGATCGACAAGTCGTCGCTTACACTTCTCGTCAGTTGTGCCCTCGCGAGCTCAACTATCCTACTCATGATCTCGAACTCGCTGCAGTTGTGCATGCACTCAAGACTTGGCGGCACTATCTTATGGGTAACTATTGCGAAGTCTTCTCCGACCACCAAAGCCTAAAATATCTTTTCACTTAGCCAGATCTGAACCTCAGACAAAGGAGATGGATCGAGAGTATCAAGGACTTCGATCTCACTCTCAACTACACTCCAGGCAAGGCTAATGTCATGGCCGATGCCCTCAGTCGCAAATCCTATTGCAACAATCTCATGATCTTGGAGAGTCAACCTGCCCTCCATGAAGAGTTTCGAAAGCTCAATCTGGAAATTGTTCCTCATGGTTATCTCGCTAGCTTGACAGCCACTCCTACTCTTGAGGACAAAATCCGAGATGCTCAGTTACGTGACCCTTCTGTCAAGAAGATCAAGGAAAACGTTGTTCTGGGCACAGCTAAGTACAAGTGCTTCTCTCTGGACAACAAGGGAACTGTGTTATTTGAAGGACGCATTGTTGTTCCCAAGCTTGAAAGCTTAAGAGAGTTGATCCTCAAGGAAGCTCATGACACTTCTCTTTCTATCCATCCTGGAAGCACGAAGATGTATCAGAATCTCAAAAGTCTACTGGTGGACCAGAATGAAGCATCAGATTTCTTGCTATGTCTCGGAATGTGATGTCGGCGTCGCCGTGTCAAGGCAGAACACCAGAGACCAGCCGGTGTCCTTCAACCCCTGAAAATTCCTGAGCGGAAATGGGACAAGATTGAAATGGACTTTGTCACTGGTTTTCCTAAGTCCAAGAAAGTCAATGATGCTATCTTTGTTGTTATCGACCGTCTCTCCAAGGTATTCCCGGTTAAAGAGTCAATATGAGCTCTTCAATTTGCAGAGCTTTATGCCACAAAGATCGTTTCTCTTCATGGTATTCTCCTTTTGGAAATAAGCTCTGATTATGGAGTATCTTCATTCTCTCTCGATTCTGGAAAAGCTTTCAGGAGGCTATGGGCACAAACCTTCTGTTCAGCACCGCCTACCACCCTCAAACAAGTGGACAGGTGGAAAGAGTCAATCAGATTCTCAAGGATATGCTCAGAGCATGTGTCATCTCTTTCGGCATGAAATGGGAAGATTGCCTTCCATTTGCTGAGTTCTCTTACAACAACAGCTATCAAGCAAGTTTGGGCATGGCTCCTTTTGAAGTCCTTTATGGTCGTAAATGCCGGACTCTCCTCAACTGGTCTGAAACCGGCGAACGTCAACTCTTTGGTCCGGACATAATACAAGAGGCCAAAGAAAAGGTTCGCATCATTCGCGAAAACCTCAAGATTGCACAGGGACATGGTTAATTCTCATGGTGATCTAGCATACCTTCGTGTCACTCCTCATGAGAGGCACACATCACTTCAGTATCAAGGGCAAGCTGGCTCCAGGATACATTGGTCCTTTCAAGGTTCTTGCAAGACGTGGAGAAGTTGCCTACCGGTTGGAACTTCCTGACAAGCTTTCCAAGGTGCACGATGTTTTCCGTGTGTCATAGCTCAAGAAGTGCTTCAAAGATCCAGGCCGTGTTGTCGATCATGAGTTGATTGATCTCCAAGAAGACCTCACCTATCATGAGCATCCTATCCGCATTATCGATGAGGCTGAACGTCGCACACGCAACAAGAGCGTCAAGTTCTTCAAGGTGCAGTGGTCTCATCATTCCGACAAAGAGGCAACATGGGAACGCGAAGATCATCTTCGATCCGAGTACCCCGACCTTTTAACTTCTGCATAGGAATCTTGGGGCGCGATTCCTTCGAAGGGTGGGGGGCATGTTGTAACATCCCAAAGTAAATCCCCCCTTTATTTTATTTGCTTGGTAATTTTATTTCATGCATAATCATGACATCATCATGCCTTTTGTTGCAATTGTTGTTTTGCAAAATTTAAAATAAATAATATGGGTATATTTTTATGTCACCATCACTTGTGTTCCTATTATTTTTCTTGGAATCAAACAAATAAAACTAACTTTAAATTCTTGTCAAGAAAATCAAAGCTTACAAAATATATCTTGATAATATATTATCTTTGGTAAAATAATATGTCCATTATTTTATTTATCTTAACCTCTCTTTTCTGAAATCCTTTTGGAAAAAGAAAGCA